>ML798521.1:609634-634551 GCA_009831015.1 Picea engelmannii | reverse complement strand
TCAAAATGAAAATGTCTCCTTGGTATATATAGGAGACTAGGAGGTATAATTACAACTAATGGCCTAAAGCCGACATAAATAAAATAAAATTACTAATCTAATATGCCCCAATTAAGGGGTAATGATCCAATATTAGGGCTTAACATTCTTCCCAGTCCTCATTCTCGTATGGACATTCAAGCCACCATAAATTCTCCATGATAGGTTGAGTTGGAGGGTAGATGGTGAGCTTCTGGATAGAAAGCCCGTTTGAGATGGTCATTTCTCCCTCTCTACAACCAATAAATGTATTGGTTGTGGCTAACCAAGGTCTTCCCAAAATGACGGGATGGCCTTTGGTAGGGTCCTTTGAGTGAATTACAAGAACATCTACTGGGTATTCCCATGAGGCTAAAGTAACCATGATATCATCTAAAATTCCTTCAGGTATAAATCTAGTCTTATCTACTAATTCCAAAATGGTTGGGGTAGGCCAAAGAAGAGGTTGTAACTATAATTGTTCCAAGGTAGTAACAATCATGACATTGATAGCTTCCCCTAGGTCTATGAGAGTGTTTCCAATGGATACCTCATTAATAGTTATGGTTACTATGGGGTTTCTTGGGTTCCCATATTTTTCTATCTTTGGCTGCTCTGATATGTATTCAGAAAGATCTCCTATCAAGTGTACTGTAGGAGGGTCCTTCTGCTTCCTACCTAGCTTGTTGATACATAATTATTTGACTACCTTACTATATATTGGAATGTCTTTAATGGCTTGAAGCAGGGGAATCTTGACAGAAGTATTCTTCAATTCATTCAATATGTCAAATTTCAGTCGGGTGGTAGGTTTCTCTATTACCAACTATTTGGATAAGGAGGGGCCTTCCTTCTTTTTGAAGACTCATTTTGGGGAAGCTTAGGTTCTTGGTTCTTCGGGATAATAGCATCTTCCCACCTAGTGTCATCCGTGGGTTGTTTGGTGGTTTCTTCTTCTTCTTCTTCTTCCTGAATGGCTACTGAAGGTCTTTGCCTATCCAAAAATTTTCCCAATCTTAGTTGAATTTCGTGTAATGGAATAGGAGTAATGACATACGTTGGGAAGGCCTGCATCTCAACATTGTGAAGAGGTTGAGGGATGTTATTATTGGGATTCAACACTAGTTGTGCCAATAATAGTGTCGGTCTTGGGGATCTTGTATTCTAATATTGTAGCGGTTGTTGTTGTGGAATAGGTGATAAAGGTGGTGGAATAAAACCTAGCAGAAGTTGCAGAGTGTTCGGTGGGAACTGAGGATAAGGATGGTTGGACATAGGGATAGGTGGAGCTTGAGGGTTTCCTTGATTATGTTCTCCTCTCCATAATTGAAACCAAGGATGTTGGTACTGAGTGGACTAGTTTTTCCAACCTGGTGAGTTCCACTGTTGTTGTTGTTGATAATAGGGTGGAAGTTGAGATTGTATATCTAGGTATGTGGGTTGCTTCATAGGCTGCCATGGCATCCTAGGTGCATAAGAAGACTCCCCATGATCTCTACTCCTATATATGGGTAATAAACCGAGAAATGAAGGACATTTATTAGTTGAATGGTATTCTATACAAAAGCCACAAAATGTAATGTTATCTAATGTGAATTCCCTTGAGGAATGCTTCCTCCTGCATCTTGGGCAATATATGCTCATTGCTGCATTTTCCTCCTCCTATTTCTTTTTAATTTTAAGGGTGTCCAACTGGGAACCTATTTTGCTTAAGATGATTGTCTTGAAGTTCTTTAAAAGGTTCCCAATCTATGCTCTCATGATACCACCTAAACTAACTGGTTTTAAGCTTCTATTATAAGGGTCTCGAACATTCTTTCCTGTTTTGGCTCTACTCCTTGAGTAATTTTTACACATTTCACATATTTCGGAAAATGGTTTATGGGATATGTCACCTGATTCCATTAGGTTAAGTATCTCTAGATATTATTCTGAAATTCCTTTAAGGAAAAGAGCCCTAACTGCATCCTCTGGGAAGTCATGGTATTTTGAATTCTAGGAGATATAACCAAATCATTCCATATAATCTTCGAGGGTATCGTCTTCTAACTGTTGGATTTTAAAGATGTCATTACGAGACTCCTTAGTCTTGCAGTAGTATTGGTACTTATTAAGAAATATGTCTTTGATGGATTCCCAAGATCTAATATTGGATTCTCCCAACCCCATGAACCATCTTAGTGTAGAGTCTTTGAGGGTGGAAGGAAAGAGTTTTAGTTTCTGGGCATCTTGTACATAGTTATAGCTCCTACACAAGATGTCGAATTCAAATATGAAGGTGTCTGGATCTTCATTTTTTTTACCATAAAAGGTAAGTAGTGCTGAGAGAGGAATATTCTTCATGTTGACATTTGGGGTGGTGTCCAAAATTGGAAACCCGAAGGTAGTTTCGGTTTGGTTTCCAGTTTCTTCTTCCTCCCCATGTCTTACATTGTTATGATCCTCCTAATCATCCATGTTGGTTTGGTTTCCAAAAAGAGAGTACCTAAGTGGTTTTATCTTTGAAGAGAACAAGGTTTCTCTTTGATGGAAAGGTATTCCTACTAATTGGATATCTGAGACTCTACTCGAGCCGGCTGAGATTATTCGTGCCAAAGTTTCTTTGTCAGTTTGAGAGATAATTACATTGGCTGAACTACCAAAAAAAATATTCACCTGTTCAGGGTCTATGATGTCCTCAAATTTAGGATCTCCTGGTGGTGGTGTAAAATCAAAGGTTGTATTGTTTGGTTCTACGGAAGGCTCGAGTGGTATTGCCTCCTATCCCAATATGATTTATGCTTCAACTTCATGTTCCATAGTGCTCCTTGTGTTAGTCTCTTCGGAGACTGCTTTAGCTTTTTGAGTTGAGCTAGCTCCTATTTTTCGGTATTGGTCTGTGGATTTTATAAGTGGAACGTCCCTTCCTCCAAAAAGATCGAAACAAACCTTGGTTGAAAGGTCTGATTTAGATTTAATGTATCTATCTTTTGGGTCTCTAGGTCTATTCATGAAAGTAAACAAAAACAAAAGGAAAAACTACCATTGGATTTTGGGGATCCTGCAATAGCAGATGCACATGTTCTTACCTCTCATCTTAAAGTTCCCCCACCACCAATCTAATGCTAAGGTGTGGGAACGATCTATCTCCTCACTACTTTCTACATTGAGACAACTCCATGGAAACGATGCCAAAAATGATGGGTGTTATATATGCACTAAAAAAACACTAAAAACCATCAATTAAATTGTCAACCCGGGGTAAGTAAACTTGGAGTTGTAGCAAAATATATGCCAAGGTAGAATGGCTGGTAGTAGTATAGTCTAAATAAGGAAGTATCTATCTAAGGGCTAGTCTATTCAAGCAAATCCATCTAATGAGAAAACCCTACTAAAGAAACTTAAACTAGCTAACCTAAGTACTTTTGGACCAAGGATCAATGGATAGTTCTAGGAAAACAAGTGAAAACCCTACTTGAAGCAAACTAGTTCAATTATAATAGTAAGCAAAAGAAACTATTTAAGCATAACAATAAACAAATAGCAAAAGAAAACTACTCTAACCAACCTACCTAAATTCAATGAACAACTATCCTATGAAAGCAAGTAAATAAACAAACAACTATACTATCAAAGCAAGAATGGACAAGTAAGAAATTTAACCTATTAAAGCATGTAAGCAATTAACTACCCTAGGATAACTTCTATAGCAAGTAAACTAATTAAGACTACTAAATAAGAAACTAACTTAGATACAACTGAACTCTATTCTTAATACAACTATCTCTAATTCATAAAAGGAAATCTATTTAATTGAAAGGAGGAAGAACTAACAACTAACCTTTAATCTATGATAAGCAAACTGCTCTTTAATCTACCAAAGCAAAAGACTATCTATCCTAAAACAACAAGAAAACTATCTTCTGATCTACAAAAGAAAGAAACTATCTTTTAACCTATAAAACCTCAAATATAGTGTTTGTGGTTGTGTGAATGTCTTCGGTGTCTTATAATATCTCGATGGCATTTGACAACGAAAGATAATTCAAGAGGTGTAAGCTCAATACTGATTTCAATAGCAAAGTGAAAGGTGTGGATTAAGCAATCCAGTGAGAACTTAGCCATTACGGAAACAACGCCAATTACCCTTCATATTCATGTGAATATTACTCATGCATTAACCATCAACAATATAAAAATATTATAATTGTACTCTATTCTATATAAGAAAAAATCATAATTAAATTCAATCATTAACTAAGAATTGGAATTGCAATTTGATTCTAGGAAAGAAATCGCATAAAATAAAACTATGCTATATCTATTTTAGCAATTCAAATTGCGGAAAGGAAAATGTGCATAAACATAAATTAAAACATGATTCTAGCATATAGCAAGTAAACTTATGAACAAATTAATCAACAACTAGTTAAGCAAAATCTAAATAACAATTGAATAGGCAATCTACAAATAAAAACTAAAACTAACCCTATCCATCCACCGAAGCCTCCTTAAAGAAAAAATAAACTAAAACTCTGTTCCAAACTCTGTTTTAAACTTGATTTTAAAATCATAAATAAGATACAATCTAATATTTAATTGCACACGGGGTTAGTGTATGAGTTTGCAAACTCATTCCTACTAACTACATAATCAATGCATATTAACAAAAGCCTTCATACTAACCTGCAAAAGAACTAAACAGTTAAGCTACAATAACAAATTATATAACAAAGGAAAAATAACAATGCATGTACATGAAATGAGATAAAAGACATCTAAGCTATGAAATGCATAAATAACTCATAGAACAGTTACCAGACTGTTGGTGCCCCCCCCCATCAAGTCGTGGTCACTTCTCAAACGCACACCATGAGCTCAACAAAACGATTTCACCATTAAAACTTGAAAAACACAGTCTTATATAATTCTAGCAATTGAAAATAGCAAAAACAGAGAAAAATCATATTTGCCTCTAATCCTCTACTTATTCTACTGCTTAACTGTTGTATGACCACCACGGTGGTATTTATAAGTTTTACAGACCAAGTGGTCGACCACTGGAGGGTTGAACCACTTCTAAAAACAACAAATTACATTAATGGTATCCTAACTTCCGAAATGGAGCGAGCCAATAATTGCCCTGCTCAACAACCCAAACCAAGTTGTCAAGAGTTTAGTAGCTAGAGGGGGCAAGCACGAGAAAAACCCATGTTCTTGATTTGCCCATCATTGACCGCGAATACCATAACTGCCAAATTGTTCATCATTTTTGTGCAAGATGAGGTGCTGGACGGAGTGCCGGACCGGGTATTGGATAGAGTATTGGATGGAGTGTCAGACTGAGTGTCAGAAGTAGAAACATGATTGTGATTTTTCCTTGTAACACCAAAAAACGTGAATTAGATCCTTGGAAACATAAAAACATGATGAATTATACTCAAGATCAACATAAAACACGATTTATACATACCTGGTGTGGATCATAAAGTTTTGGCACAAAATTCTTCAAAATTCTTCTCCAAAACATGAAAAACACATATGTACATTCAACAAAAGTATCTAATTACTGTCATAAAACTGATCATATCTCGGGCCCAACACCCATATTTCCAAAGAGACTTCATCGTTTATTCATTTGATACAAAAATGGTTGTTGCATCTATTCTTACTCAAAGGAATACCAAGGGTGAAGAATTGTCAATTAGCTTCATGAGCAAGACCCTTCATGATTATGAATTGAGATATTCAAAATTGGATAAGCAAGCCCTATCTCTTATGAAAGTTGTGGTGCACTTTCGGACTTACATACTAAATTCTCATGTCATTTCATAGGTTCCATCCTCTCTTGTGAAGATTCTTTTAAATCAGTTCTTGAGAGAAGGAAAATGGAAAAACTGGTTGGCAAAGATTCAAGAATGCGATATTGAAATTAAACCTTTAAAGAAAGTTAAAGGACATGGTTTATGTAAGCTCATTGCAAATAGTGATTCTTTGTATGTAGTGATTTCAATCTAAGTAGGAGAACCCATGTCAGATTCATAGTGGTATAGAGATATTGTATTCTACTTGAGGTATGGACAATTTCTAGTCACCATGAACCCTAAAGAGAGAAGAACATTGAAGATGAAGTTGAGTCAATGTGTGTTGATTACTGATATATTGTTCAGGAGGAAATATGATGGTATATTGCTGATATGTGTTGATGAATGGAAAACTCAAGAATTAATGAAAGAATTCCATGAAGGAATATGTGGTGGACATTATCCACCTACTTCCACCACCCATAAGATAATAAGATATGGGTTTTATTAGCCATCAATTTTTAAAGACTCATATGTTACCATAAGGAAATGTGCATCTTGTCAACAATTTTCAGGGAAAATGAAAAAATTGGCAATGCCGTTACAACCTATATCTTTAGAACAACCATTTTCTCAATGGAGACTTAATGTCGTTGGACCAATAAATCCAAAGTCAAGAAAAGGACATACATATATCCTCAATACTACATATTATTTTACAAAGTGGCTAGAAGAAGTGTCATTAAAAAGGGATGATTGTGAAGAGATGATTAAGTTTCTCAAATATAATATTTTGTCAAGGTTCGGTGTCCTAGAAAAATTCATCACTGATAATGGATCGATTTTCATTGGCTCAAAATTTACAGATTTTTTTGGAGACTATGGGATTGTTATGGGGCAGCCATCAAATTATTATCCACAAGGGGATGGTCTTGTAGAATCCACTAATAAGACACTCATTCAAATATTGAAGAAAACTATTGATAAGAACCAAAGAAATTGGCATTTGAAGTTGATTGATGCTTTGTGGGCGAGCATAATGACTTTGAAAGACAACACTGGGATGTCTTCGTACACATTGGTTTATGGGAAAGAATAAAAATGCCAATTAGCCTCAAGATAAATGCCTTGAGTTTTGTAGTTAATACAGAGTATGCATAAGATAGTTCACCTATGCAAAAGAGAGTGAACTAGTTATTGAAATTGGAGGAAGAACGAAGTAAATCCTTAAAAGTAACTTCTCAGAGACAACAAAGTATCAAAAGATATTTTGATGAGAATGCAACTGTAAATAATTTTCAAAGTGGTGAACTGGTGTTACTTTGGAACAAAACTAAGGAGAAACCACCGATGCACAAAAAATTCGAAGCACTTTGGGTTGGACCATACATCATTGAAAAGATCCTGGCTTTTAATTCTTATATGCTCAAAGATATGAAGGGTAAAATGTTAATTATGCATGTTAATGGACAACATTTGAAAGGTTTTTTCGACTGGAATTTTCTCTTTTCCTTGTACATAAATTTTCTTTTACTTAGTTTGTATATCCTTACCTTTTGACTCCATAGTCCAATGGATTGAAGCACTTGGTCATGAAGATTTTGGATTCTTGGCAACCCACAGGGGGTTATCATCCCACAGTTGGAGCCATTTGTTGATATCATTTCTTGTTTTCAAGTTTTCCTTCCCTGTTCTATCTTCCCAACTTATTTTTTCCATTTATTTTTCGTCTTCTACACCTCCCCTTATTTCCCTATTTCTGTTATCCTCTCTTCTCTCCATTTCTAGTTACCATACTTAGTCATATTTCAGTGATTGATGGGTTGGAAAACCTTCATCTCCATCCACTTTCCCATGTCATAAGTTTGCTGCTACACTTAGCCATTTTTTTATTTCACAGGTTCGTGGGTTCAAGCCCTCATCCTCCAAGTTCCATGATCTTCACTTTGCATCCCAAATTATGTGATCTACATTTTGACCATCATATTTTTCATGGGTGTCGAGCCCCAAAGTATTTTATTCCTTCTGCATGCAAGTCCGACTGACTTCCTTTCTACAATTAACATATTTTTGATCGTCCATAATCATAGGTTCGCAGGTTCTCGAGTTGGAGGGTTCATGAAAAGCTCCGTATTCAAACTCTCTCTCATCCATCCTCGACATTCTCATAAATTCAATATCAAAATCAAGGCATGAAATAAATGTTGCAACAATGTAAAACTACATTGAAGATTGGTTTAAAAAGGAAATTGATAAATTAACTAAAGAAGACCAAGAAGCATCAGTTGAGATGGTTCTTATAACCGTCAATGAGGAAAATAAAAGGAAATCAACAAGAAAGTGAATGAGAGAGAGACCATCATAGTAAGTTTATGTTGATCACATCTTTCTTTCTTTATCAGTTTTTCATCCAGATACTCTGCTTCTTTGACTAGAAAGGTTTAACCGAAATCTAATAACTCCTCCCTGTCTTCTTTCTAGGTCTTGCTACTCTGTCATCTCCCTCCATATTATTTCCACAAATTACTTCTCATTTATACTTTATTTATGGTCTACGAGAGCCTCAATCCTAGTCCTAAGGACAAACGCTTTTAAATTTCAAAGATTTGTAACACAATATATTTTTTAGAAATCCCAAGAGAACTATTTCACGATCGGTTTTAACGATGTTTTATAACTCTGAGTTTTCAGTATAAAATATTTGATATTGATCTATCATTTTCTTTATTTGATCTTCACATGTGTTTACTCTATTAAATTTCTCTTATGCGTGCAGACTATCTTCTTTTATTTTATGTGATCATAAATCTTTAGTTTAACTATGATGGATGTGAAATTTTCTTATTCTTTTTTAATATGTGATGTATGAGGTTCATGGTCATCTCTCAGGAAATCTCGTTAAAAACAAAACATTTTATTTTATCTTACTTCAATCTTTATATTTATTTGAATATAACGAAATAATTTCTCATAGTCCTATATTATTTTTAAAATCTAGAATTCCAAGAATATCTTGAAACAGGGAGGAGTACCACCTCTATAAAAACATAGCGAATATATATATATCCCCGTGAGGTTGTCGTTTCTGTCCTAACAGATTAAAATGGAAACACCTATGTACAAAATTGTTTTGAGTTGTTCTACAATCACCTTAAGGAGAAGAACATACAGATGGATCAACATTGGATTTGGTTAGATGGTTGCACAGGCCAGTTAAAAAATGCTCATGTATTTTAATGGTTGTGTATGTTCCACAAAAAACTAAAGGTACCATAGATTTGGAACTATTTTGAGTCTGGGAATTGGAAATGATTCCTTGATATTAACTAACATTGATTCCTTATATTAAATTTTGAGTAACTAACATTAATGTTTTATGCTTTGGTCATTTAGTGGATTCACATTTTGGCACTCCATTTTTTGCAGGGCACATATACGAAGTGGTTTCCACAAGAGATAATGAATGGGGAACTGATTATTGGCTGGCACAATGCTTAGAGGGAAAGAATAACCTCATGCGATCAGTAATGGACTCCGAAGACATTGAATTTTCAATTGGGTCGATGGTTGTTAAAGGAGAATATCTAACACAGGATGAAAGAACACAAAATAAAGATGGTTATGTATTTACATATTAAAAAAAGGTCAATTCATCTACCACTTTATAAACTTGGTTATTGGTACAAACCTCCAACTACAAACGAAGCTAAGAAAGAACTCATCAAAGGTATGATATTTCTTACCTTGCCTTTCCTTGCCTTGCCTTGCAATGCATGTCCATACCTTCCCATACCTTTCCTTTCCATGCCTTGTCTTTACTTGCCTTTCCTTTCCTTTCATCGTCTTTCCATTCATTTCCATTCCTTCATATGACTTGCCTTGCCATACCTTCCCATGCCTTGCCTTGACTTTCAGAGATACTCCAACAAACAGTTTTTCGGTGGATGGAATGACAGCGGAGGGGTCCCACTAGATGAAACCCGATGCTCTGGATCCAATGCAACTGATGGTTCATCCATCCGAGTCTCGATTTGAGTTTTTTCATGAGTTGCAACTTGCCTTCTCAATCCATTTAGGGACATGTGGACATTTTGTTCCAGGGTAATAATATCCAAACCGAGTGGTATAATGGAATTTTGTAAGATCCCGCAAATCTATTTGACCAAGGCCCACGTGAATACACTACCTACAAATTCCCAACACAGTTTTCTTCAAAATCGACCTCCTCTTTAGAAATTTCACTATGCCTCATTGAGAAAAACCCTAGTCCCAGAGATACTCCACCAAACGGTTTTCCGGTGGACAAAATGATAATGGAGGGGCCCCAATAGTTAAAACTTGGTGCTTCGGATGCAATGCAACTGACGATTCGTCCATCTGAGTCCTGGTTTGAGTTTTGTCATGAGTTGCAACTTGCCTCCTCAAGCCATTTAGGGACATGTGGCCAATTTGGTCCAAGGGCATAAAATCCAAACCGAACGGCATAACAGAGTTTTGTAAGCTCCCACAAGTATGTTTTACCAAGGCCCATGCGACTACACTACCATAAATTCATGACACAATGTTCTTGAAAATCAATCTTCTCTTCAGAAATTATACTATTCCTCATTGAGGAAAAACCTAGTGCCAGAGATACTCCAAAAAATGGGTTTTTGATGGAAGGAATGACAATGGATGGGCCCCACTAGTTGAAACCCAGTGCTATGGATCTAATGAAACTGACGGTTCGTCCATCAAAGTCTCAGTTTTAGTTTTATCACAAGTTGCAACTCACCTCCTCAATCCATTTAGGGACATGTGGCCAATTTGGTCTGGGGGCATAAAATCCAAACTGAGCAGAATAATAGAGTTTCATAGGCTCTTGCAAGCATGTTTGGCCAAGGCCCATGAAACTACACTACCCACAAATTCCCAACACAATTTTCCTGAAGATCGACCTCCTCTTTAGAAATTGCACTATGCCTCATTGTGCAAAACCCTAGTGCGAGATATACTCCAACAAATGGTTTTATGGTGGAAGGAGTGACAGTGGAGGGGCCCCACTAATTGAAACCTGGTGCTCTAGATCCAATGAAAATGACGGTTCATCCATCTGAGTCCTGGTTTGAGTTTTATCACGAGTTGCAACTCGTCTCCTCAAGCCATTTAGGGACATGTGGCCAATTTGGTCCTGGAGCATAAAATTCAAACTGAGTGAAATAACGGAGTTTCGAAGTCTCTCGCAAGTATTTTTGGAAAGGCCCAGTTATGTACACTACCCACAAATACTCGACAAAGTGTTCTTTAAAATTGACCTCCTAATGCCATAGATTCTCCAACAAACAATTTTCCGGTGGACGAAATCATAGTGGAGGGGCCCCACTAGTTGAAACCCTATTCTCCGGATCCAATTAAACTAACGATTCATCCATCTGAGTCTCGGTTTTAGTTTTATCATGAGTTGCAACTCGCCTCCTCAATCCATTTAGGGACACGTGGAAAATTTGGTCTGGGGGCATAAAATCCAAACCGAGTGCCATAACAGAGTTTTGTAAGATCCCGCAAGTTTGTTTTTCCAAGGCCCATGCATCTACACTACCCAAAAATTCCTAACACAATGTTCTTGAAAATCAACCTCCTCTTAAAAAAATTCACTATGCCGCATTGAGAAAAACCCTAGTGCTAGAGATACTCCAACAAACGTTTTTTCGGTGGACCGACTGATAGCAGAGGGGCCCCACTAGTTGAAAATCAGTGCTCAATATCCAATACAATTGATGGTTTGTCCATCCGAGTCCCATTTTGAGTTTTATCGTGAGTTGCAAATCACATCCTCAAGCTATAGGGACATGTGTCCAATTTGTTCTGGGGCATAAAATCCAAACCGAGCGACATAACCGAGTTTCGTAAGCTCCTACAAGTCTATTTGTCCAAGGACCACACAATTACACTACCCACAAATTCCCAACACAATTTTCTTGAAAATAGGCCTCCTCTTCATAAATTGCACTATGACTCATGGAACAAAACCCTAGTGCCAGAGATACTCCAACAAACGGGTTTTTGATGGATAGAATGACAATGGAGGGGACCCACTAGTTGAAACCCAATGCTCCATATCGAATGCAACTGACGATTTGTCCATCTGAATCCCATCTTGAGTTTTTTCGTGAGTTACAACACGCCTCCTAAATCCTTTTAGGGACATCTGTCCAATTTGGTCTGGGTGCATAAAATCCAAACTCAACGACATAACGAAGTTCCGTAATATCCCACAAGTTTGTTTAGCCAAGGACCATGCAACTACACTAGTGAGAAATTCCTAACATGGTGTTCTTCAAAATCAATCTCCTCTTCAAAAATTGCACTCATTGAGAAAAACCCTAGTGTGAGAGATACTCCAACAAATGATTTTTCGATGGACATAATGACAGCATAGGGGCCCCACAAGCTGAAACCCGATGCTCTGGATCCAATGCAAATAATGGTTCATCCATTTGAGTCTCAATTTGATTTTTATCACAAGTTGCAACTCGCCTCCTCAATCCATTTAGGGACACGTGGCCAATTTGATCCAGGGGCATAAAATACATGTTTGACAAATATATGATACCTTAGATATATGAATAAAGAGAGCTTATGTTATGTCATTTAAATTCTAATGCAAATATTTTTATATAATATATATAGGATAACAAGTTATATAATTACATGCTTAATGAATCCTTTCAATGTATTTTTTACGTATTAAACTTATTCATTTAGTACATGCATTATGTATGTATTAAACTTGTTCATTTACATATTAAACTTGTATATTTACATTTACTCAATGTATGACATGACATAGCATGGAAAGTGAATGCAAGGCAAGGCATGACAAGTGAAGGCATGGCAAGGAAAGGCATGGCATGGCATGACAAGGCATGGTATGGAAAGGAATGGAATGGAAAGGCAAGGCATGACATGGCATGGCATGACAAGTGAAGGCATGGCATGGCATGGTATGGAAAGGAATGGTATGGAAAGGCAAGGCATGGCATGGAAAAGCATGACATGGAAAGGCAAGGCATGTAAAGGCAAGGAAATGGCATGGCATGGCATGACAAGGCAAGGTAAGACATGGAATGGCATGGAAAGGAGCACCATACCATATCATACCATACCATGGAAAGGCAATACATACTATACCATACCATACCATGGCAAGTCAAGGAAATACATGGCATGGAAATGCATTTCATACCATACCATAGCATACCAAGGTAGGGCATACCATACCGTACCATACCATGGTAAGGAAAGGCAAGGAATACCATACATTGAGCATGGAAAGGCAACACAAGGCATGGCATGGTAAGGCATACCATACCATACCATGGAAAGGCAAGGAAAGACATACCATACTCTGAGCATGGCAAGTGAAGGTAAGGCATGGAATGTCAAGGAAGAATGGCATGGAAAGGCATGGCATGGCAAGGCAAGGCAAGGCAAGGGATGGCATGGCATGGAATGGTCTGGAAAGGAAAGGAAATGAAATGCAAGGCAAGGAATGGCATGGAAATGCATGGAATGGAATGACATGGAAAGGCAAGACAATGGAAGGCATGGAATGGAAGGGCATGCAAAGGCAAGGCAAGGCATGGCATGGTACGGAAATGAAATTGTTGTGCTACTTATATGTTTAGTATAATGCACTCATTAATTATCAATCCGGGATTTGTAATCAACAGAGTTACAAGACACCAGTAAGAAAGGTAATTCTAATGTCATGAGTATAGAACTATTCTAGATTATGCATGCTGGAAATAAAACAAACTAGAGAATCAAAACACCCTTTGGTTATCTTTCACAGAGAGGCTATCTACTCCATTATGGCACATGCAAGTATGATATGGAGTTATTTTGACAGATCAACTCTACTATATGACCTAGAAAACTAACTATGCAATCACACTTCTGAAAGGGAAATCACACATCAATCATTAAGACATAGCATGGGTATTTCAATAGTCAATATACTGAGTATGCTATGGTTCACAATGTGTTGTTGTAAACTTCACTAGTTCACCTTCAGATATGTCTGACTACTGCTGCCAACATTTATGTCCATGAAACAAAATCAACTTCATAAAAACAGAAACAGAGCATATGCAAAAAGATCTCTAAGCAATCGAAGCCTAAACTAAACTATACTGCTATCATCTGAAAGAATTAAGATTCAACTAATCTAACATCTATACTATTGAAATCAAGTACTAACACTAATCTATAAAGATGTTGACCTTTGTTGGGCGGTGGGCCCTTGCCGCTTCAACAGGTTAGTGACTGGAGTCTACAGTAAGCTTTCTTTCAATCCACACATTCCTCTTACTTAAATTTCAAAACATAGAAATAAACTATGCTAACAACTCAACTCACATTCATTCATAAATGATCAAGACCTGGAAATAAATGACATCCTTCTATTAAACTTCAACTTGGAATGTGTTCTACAATATGTAACACTGCTTCACATGCTGGATTATACTAACTCTCTACTACCTCTACCATCCTTTCCATGACTATTTAAACAGTCTTAGTCGTGAAACACAAGGAGGTAAAATCTTTAGTAAATCAGTCAATTGTCAAATTTATATATTCGGTTACATATTTTAAGATTCATCCTCATGACACGAAGTGTATGCGGATGAAGCAATAGGCAAACAAGCTTATCATAACCTTGCTAAAGCTTTAATGATTCAGAAAACATCCAACAATTATCTTTAGTACGATCTGGGGATAAATTTGGTATATTCTGTTTTCTATATCGGTACCGGATCGTGACATGTGAGATTCAGTAAATGGTAATGGATTTGAATAGTGCACAAGTGGTTGGTACTAGATCACGACAGTCTGCAGCCGTTGGTACCAGATCGCGACAGGTGAGATTCGATGCCGGATCTGATGGAAGGTGCGCTTGGTACCGGATGGTTGAGCTGGTACAGAAAAGTTGGACTTCATATAGAGGTCAAAGGTTATACATGGAAAATTGAAACATTAGTACATGAAACATTTAGTCTCCTAGCTCAATAAACCACAAAAATGCATGAATTAATTATACCTTACCTTATGACCTCATCAATGGCTAATGGTAGTGTTCTTTGTCATTTATCTAAGCTTAGGTAAGCCAAAAAGGTATATATGAGGAGTATACTAGGGTAGTGGGGGTGTCAATTTAGAGGCTCAACATTCCCCCATGCCAAAACCATTGCATGTCCTCATGCAACTGAAACAAACCCAATTTTTTTCAAAATTTGAGACTCCATTCTTTACTTTTGTGGATCAATGATGTTGATGGATGAGGCTTCTTCTTTCATCTCCCTTTTTATGACCCTAATGTATTGTAAGAGTCTTAGTACCTTCTTGATCTTACTAGAAGTCTCTTCATGGTCATCTTGAAGTTGTTGGGTGGTTTCTTTCAATTGCTCGTTTTCCTTTTTGATATACCTGTCCAATAGTTGGTATTCCTTCACTTCTTGTTTGAGTTCCTGGTTTTGTTTTTGCAGTTCCCCAATATTTTTCTTCATATGTTCTTTTGTTAAGGTCCTTGTTGACTCCATTGTTATTGGCTGGATGTATTCTCTTTCCTCCACTTCCTCCCTCATCCCACATAAAGTAATAGTGACTTGTTCCTCGGTCAAACTAGGGATGTCATCCTGGACTGATAGGTCTTCAGAAGGGGAGGTAAGATCGATTGGATCTTCATTTGTATGAGGACTGACAACTACTTTTCCTTTCTTTGCCATGCTCATTGTGGTTCTTTTACAAGGAGGTACTGGATCAGGGGTGCTCACAGGCTTCCTTTTCTTCTTTTCTATTTGTGGAATGGTTACAGGGGATTGTTCTATAGAATGTTCACTTTTATTTTCTGAGCTATTCTTCCCTTTCCTTACAATTTTCATCTTATGACCCCTCTCCTTAAGTTCTACTGTTGAATTCTCCTCTACTAATTTGGTTTTACCTTTTGATTCTTGAATTTTAAAAGTCTTATTGACTGTGGAAGAGGGCCCTGCTTGTTTACTAGATTTTTCGTTTTGGCTCATTGTTCTGGATGATGATGGAGTTGCCTTATCTTTCTTGCCCTTTTTATTTTGAGGTTCCTTATTTTTATTTGGAGCATGCTGGGCTTCCTCCATAGGTTTGTTTTCTGTCGAAAGGTGTTGAGTGATGAGGATTTTCCAGCTAATCCTTTGCTTCGTAATTTCATGTAAAACTAACATCTTAATAAGACCTTGATGGTAAATGCTAGTCTTCTCAATTTTGGATAGGGATTTGACACCTCTTACCATTTTGTTCAAACTCATCCATAAAAAATATGGGAAATCAATTTCAGGGCCTCCTTCAAAGTGTAATAGAATCCTAAGATGATATATGAAGGTTATAGCATACCTTCCCTCACAGGTGAGGAATCATTGAAGGCTAGCAAGCATTCAATGATACTCTTCCTTTATATAGTTCCTAGGGATCCCCTTTTTCCAATCAGGGTGCTGATGGTCTTCTTTCAAAAATCGTTGGCACATTTCCTTGTTGATTCCTACTCCTTTGAAATACTTGGCTCCTCTGTTAGGTAATCATGTGACCTCCCTTAAAGTTGCTTCATTAATTGTTAGCTGCAGATTGCCTATATGCACAATCTCTCCATCATAACCCTGAATAAATGCGTGAGATACCTTCTCATGCCAGCCTGTGAATTTCTCCAAAAATGGAATCCATCCCGATCTAACATACTTCTCTGTACATAGTTGGAACTCCTTGGTCTCTCTATAAATCTGGAAGACCGGTTCATGTCTACTTACAACCATCTTTATAAATTGTGAGAAAAAAATCAGGCTATAGCGCAAGGATTTAGTTAGCTGATGAAGGTAAGGGTTTGGTACCAGAGATCATAGGGAGAGGTAAGATCGGAACTGGAGAAGGTTTGGTAATAGAAAAATATATGGTGATGGCATTGCTAATTCGAATAGTGAGTTTAAGTGAAGATGTTGCAAAGGGGAATTAAGACAAGATGAGGCTCATTTGGGTGGCTTCGCCACCTAGATAAGTCATTTCATTTCTTCCCATTTAGCGTAATGATGGGGACGGAACGTTGGGTGTCAAAGAAGGATAGGTTATTGGACCTCTGAGCAGTGAATTCGATGTTGAATCATGGCTCATGACACAAGATAAGTTCGTGATTTTCTTAAGGATGAAGCACGTTCGTGGCCCATCATTACTAGACATGCTTCATATACTTTTGAGGTGATTTTTCCCTCAATCATTTTTGAGTGCTTATGTGATGAGAGGATTGATTAAGGCTAGGCATATGGGTATGAGGGATAGGTGCATGGTTTTAACACTAAGGTCATAAGGTCTAGTATACATTTTCATACCTATTGTAGTTTTATAAGAAAAAGAAAATAAATAATACCATGTTACCTTTGTTTTTACCATTGTATGATCAATACCCATAGCATATGCGACTGCCTTTGTATTTGAAGCTTATAGATTGCCAGAGTTCATATTTTTAGGCTGGAGTTTTCTGGGAGCTTAGTACTGGAATTTCCTATACTTCATGAAAATTCTTTATTCTGTGCTTATCTTCTTTTGTGTCTAGTTCTGCAGGGTTGTAGGGTGATCATGTTGATTTCTGAAGATGAGATGTGAGTCTGAAAAAGAGTTCTAAAGGAGCTCTTTGACCCTCCCCCATGCCAAGGATGTTGCATATCCTTATGCAAGAAGATTCAACACTCTGTATCATAATGGAGAAAATATGATAAGAGAAAAGAAACCAAATCAAATTCCAGAAGTACATTTATCACCTAACATATGATCACATGCCTAAAAAAAAATGAAATTGCCTTTCTTTTGATGACTTATTAATAAGGGTAGCATTCAGCAGTGAAAATAGGGAGGTTTTTATATTTTTTCCAGAAGAACAGATCCAACCTAACTTGCTTCATAGATTTACTATCATTATATGTTTTGGATAAATTTCACAATATAAGTAGATTAGACTCACTAGTTAGGGATCCACTCTTAAGAATTTTCCTTCTTAGGTAATATAGGCTTTAGATGTCAGACCGGTAAGGTTGACTTAGGGTAATTCTCAAATGGAAATTTTCTTGTAATAATTATCTTTGTTTAGTAATCTGGAGTTGTATCTCATAAATGTTAACAATGAGCTTTTCTTGTAGTGTTCATCTTTTAAATGACAAAAGTGGATTTTTCAATCAGACAAGTATAGATGAGCATTTCTCAACTAGAACCCACTGCCAGCAAGCATGTTCAGTACTCCAGTGGGGTAGTTGTGATAATTAGTGAGAGACATCCCTTCTCCAGGTAGAATGCCCCATTGCCAACATGCCCGTTCAGTACTTCGGTGGGGTAGTTGTGATAATTAGTGAGAGACATCCCTTCCCCAGGCAGAATGCCCCATTGCCAACAGGCCTATTCAGTACCCTAATGGGTTTTCCTATTCATACCACATACCAGTACCCACTGCCAGCAGACCTGTTTAGTATCCCGATGGGTTAGTCTCTTAAACCCTTTTTCCATCAGAGGCTTCTTGTCCATAGTCACCTATTTTGATTTTATTAAAGAGTGCTTTTGCATGGTGACAAGGGAGACTCGTCTGAATTTTTTTTTACAAGCTGGGATGGTATTAGGTTGGAAGGTGTATTCTCTTATTTGGATGTCTATAAAGATTTGTCTAAAGGAAAAATAAACTTTTGTATTGCACATTGGATCCAGATGTATAATTTTGTCTGAGTTTGTCCATAAGAGAATGACCTAAAGTTACCTTAGGGTACTGATACATCCTCTTCCATAAAATTTTTACTAGTGTGCCCATGACAGAGAGTGTTCATATACTCATATGTTACTTTTTAGAAAAGATAATCCAATGAATACTATTGAAGTCTAGTTAGGGTGAGATAGTTACTTGTAGGCTAATATAGTTTTTCTCCCTGTAATCATGCTGAAATACTGGATAAGGGAAACCTCTAGACTTTAAAGCAGATTAAGCATGGTTCTTTTAACAATCATAGGTAAAGATTATGTCTTCTTTGTCAACCAAAAAAAATTAAAATACTTCCTTTTAGCTAGCAACATAACCAAAAGAAATTAAAATACTTCCTTTTAGCTAGCAACAGAACCAAAATAAATTAAAGATACTTCCCTTTAGTCAGCAACAGAACCAAAAGAAATTATTTCTTCATAAGAGCTTCCATTTGATGTTGCATTCGGCTTCTTGGTTCCAGCTTAAGTGGTTGCTGCATGGCTTCATACTTCATAAGATTTTTTTAAAATATGCATAGCATTCCTTGTCAATTAGGTGATGTGTCCTGATAGTACCGTATAAGGATAGACTATTGGTACCGGACCAACACAGGATTTCTGGTACCAGACCAAAATAGAATATTGTTGATGCCTACAAACTGATGTTTAGCAAGTTCTTGAAGGATCAAATAAATTATAGAAATCTACCTACAAATATAAAATGCGAAAGTAAAACAAAAGGAGGTAAGAATCCCTTGTTACCTTCAGTTTATTAATAAAACACAATCCAAACCTATGTACAAAAGCTTTAAAAATAAACCAATCAATCAATGTGGATAAGTAGGGAGGTCTTCTTCTTTATTGGTTACCTGCATATCTGAATTTTGTAGTATATGAGTCAGGAATTCCTCTCTTGATAAGGGTTTGTTATAAATTGTCAATCGGTGACCATTCACAAGTAGTGGTGTTTGTTGTTCGTCAATTGTTTTTATCCTAATTGAGCCATTGTCATAGATAGTGTCAATTTCATAGGGTCCCATCCAACGAGTAGTTAACTTACCTTTGATGTTCTTGAATCTGTTGTCATACAACAGGGCCCAATCTCCTTGTTGAAAATTTTTCTTTTTGAGCTACCTGTCATTCCATTTTGTTCTCTGCTCTTGAATGAGGGTGGTTCTTTGAAGTGCTTCCTGCCTGATTTCTTCCAACTCATTAAGCTGCAAGAGTCTTTATTGCTGGGATTCATCCAAGTTCATGCCAACTTGTACTGCAGTCCTGAAGGTTTTGATCTGGAATTCTATGGGGAGAAGTACCTGCTTCCCATACACCAACTTGTAGGGTGTATGTCCTGTTGTATTCCTCCAGGTGATTCTATAAGCCCATAAGGATTCTAGTAATCTGTCAACCTAGTCCTTGTGGTGTAGCTATACTATTTTGGTAAGAATGGAATCAATAACTTTGTTGGTAGATTCTAGTTGTCCATTTTCCTGTGGATGGTAGGGTGTAGATTTCCTGTGTTTAATTTGGTACTGTTCTGTAACAGCTTTGACGATATTAGAGGTAAATTGAGTTCCCTGATCAGTCAAAATTTCTCAAGGTACACCAAATATATTAAATATGTCATTAAAAAGGAAATCTACCACTGATTGTTCACTTGTAGCTGGTAAATATTTTGCTTCAACCCACTTAGTCACATAGTCAGTACATCCAAGTATGTACTTTTTCTTTTTAGATGCAGGGTTAATGGGCCCTACAAAATCTAATGCCCATTTCTTGAAAGGCCCAATGATTACTTGGTCTTGAAGTGGAATTTGGTCTCGTGCAATAGGCTTGCCCATTCGTTGGCATTCATCACAATTGGATACATAGGTTTTAGCATCTTTGAAAATATGAGGCCAATAACAGCCAGATTGCAGAAATTTATAAGTGGTCATCTTGTCTGTGAAGTGTCCTCCACAAGGACCATCATGGAAGGCTTGCAATATATCATGAATTTCATCTTCCCTTACACATCTCCTCATTACCAAATCTGGGCCTGTTTTGTAGAGACAATCATTGTGCCACATATAGTTTGCACTTAGCTGAATTACTTTATGTTTTTCTCTAGGAGACAATTTTTGAGGCATCTTCCCTGTGACAAGATAGTTAGCTACATTTGCATACCAAGGAGTGAATGTAGAAATAGAAAACAAATTTTCATCAGGATCTTCTACTAGTGCATTATCACCCAGATGAATCATTCTAGATAAGAAATCAGCCACAAGATTATCCTTACCAAGTCTATCAATAATGTTGATATTGAACTCTTGTAATAATAACAACCATCTTGTAACTCTAGGATTTGTTACAGGTTTGTTCATTAAGAATTTGATGGTTGAATGATCAGTGTGTACAAAAGCTTGATATCTTGTAATATAGTGTCTAACTTTATTGATAGCATCAACCACAACTAGCAATTCTTTTTCTATGACCATATAATTAACTTCAACTGGATATAGATTTTTAATGATAAAGTAAATAGCATAAGGGATTTGATTTTCCCTTTGTCCAAGAACTACCCCAAGAGCTATGTCTGAGGCATCGATACATATATGAAAAAGAAGGGACCAATTTGGTCCTCTTAATACAGGGGTAGTTGACAATTTCCATTTTAGAATCTCAAAAGATATTTGGCATTCATAATCCCACTTGAATTCGGCTTCTTTAGATAATAAATTGAATAAAGGGGTAGCTAGGCTTGTAAAATTCAGAATGAATCATCTATAGTAGCCAACATGCCCTAAAAAGCTATGAACTTCCTTTTGTGAGGAAGGTATTCTGATTTGTGTGATAATATGAATCTTTGTCGGATCAACTCTCATTCCAGAAGTAGAAATGTGATGTCCCAAAACAATACCTTCAGTGAGCAACATTTTTGACTTTTCATTACTTAGGGAAAGATTAGTTTCCTTACACCTAATCAAGACTTTTTCTAGACTGGTCAAAGCTTCCTGGAAGTCTTTTCCATGGATTGTAAATTCATCCATGTAGACTTCGACGCAATCATTGGTCAAGTCAGAGAAAATGGCTAGGACAACCCTTTGAAACGTGGTTGGGGCATTGCAAAGTCCAAAAGGAAGAAACCTATAAGCATAGGTGAAAGTGGTCTTCTCCTAGTCTTCAGGTTCTATTTGTATTTGGTTATAACCACTAAACCCATCTAGGAACCAAAAATACTTCTTTCTGGACAAGGTATCCAACACCTGATCAATAAATGGTAAGGGAAAATAATCCCTATGGGTGGCTTTGTTCAACTCCCTGAAGTCTACACATATTCTCCACTTACCATTTTTCTTGGGAACTATGACAAGTGGAGACACCCATTGTGTTGGAAGATTGGTTGTTGTCATTGATGTCAACCCTAGTCATGGGTTTTGGACCGCAAGATTGATGAAGGTATTTGGACATGAAGGAAAATGCACATGCAGATACAACACCCATGGATGGATAATATACATCATGTTGTTTTCGGTGGTATGTGGCACATCATGTGGATCCTCATAGTTGAGGAGAAATGAATTTTTTATGATGACAAAGTGAATTGAAGAAGGAAGTACATGTAGGCCCTGAAGATAATTAAAGAAAAGAATTACAAAATAAGAAAGTGTCAGGTTGGCCCTAATATTAAAAGGAAGTGACATAAATGGTATAAATAAAAATCATTATACATTCATTTGATACAAGTCAAATTTAAGAGGAAATAAGAAGTAAAGAAGGCCGGATTTCAAGGGGGGATGAAGTCTTTTGGTGATGTGTTCTAAGGTATGTTATTTTTAGGTCATCTTATCATTTTTACTATAAATTTTTTTCTAGAACGATTCAGATGGTGAAATCGCTATGGTATTAATAATACATATCAAGGTACATCTGGTAAATTTTTTAGCTCTTGATTTGCTATAATTATGGAGATACACTCTGTGGAAGATAGGGTTTGTGACTAGTCTTGGAGCTAGTCAATAAACAAGTGTTCTGGGTAAAAAAGTCATAACTTATTCATCGAGAATCCAAATGACGCGGGAAAAATTTCATTGGAAATATTAAATATGTTAGTTTCTTTTGTGAGACTTTCAGAATTGGATGTTAAATATTGAGCGTGGGGCATTCTGTAGAAGTTCGGTCTCCTGAATAGACCAAAATTGAATAAAGTCTACCATTCTTTCTATAACTTCTTTTTGGGGAGGATTCAAGGAGTGAAACTTGGAGGAGTTTCAGAGAATACATTGGGTAATATTATCTATAGGATCAAATTACTCCAAGAATTGAAGAATTGCAGAAATTGAAGAAGTCTCAAGAAGCATTATCAAGTTCTATGTGATGATTGGTTGATGGTGATGATTTAATGTAAATTTTTTTATCTCTCATATAATCTTGGGTGGAAGGAAGGGAGAAGGATGGAGAGTTCAACTCTCTCTTGATATTGGAGGATTGTATCTTCCTCTTGGAGGTTTATCCCTCCCTTTACATTTGGAAGCAATAGCTACCTTTGGAAGTCATTACTTCCCTTGAACAATAACTATTGATTATTTCTCATATATTGTGCATGGTGTATTATGGTGTATTGGTGTAACTCTTATACTATTGTTCATTTCTCATTGGATATAGTTGAATGGTTTAAGTATAAGTTGAAAAAGGTTTTAAATTGTACTTGATACTGATTCACCCCCTTCTTAGTATCAACAATTGGTATCAGAGCGGGTTACCTTCAGTATAATTTAACCACTGGAAGGAAGATCCTAAGAAGAAATGGAAGACAAAATTTCAAATGGGATTCCACCATTTGATTGAAGCAATTTTGAATACTGAAGTAATAGAATGGAAAATTACTTGAAAGATCTTGGGGCAGCTATTTGGTTCTCAGTTGATTCAGGATACATTGCTTTGAAGAAACCAAAGACTGCAGCTCAGAAGGAAGCAAAAAGGAACAACAAATTGGCAATAGATACCATCCTGGATGGATTGATAGATTTAGTGAAATCCAAGGTGGTATCATGTGCATCATCAAAAGAGATTTGGGACAAGCTACAAGACCTTTATGTAAGGGAAGACACAGAAGAAGAAGAAGAAGAAGAAGTTGAAGCAAATTACAGCATCTCAGATTTCAAAGAAGAAAATAGAGGCCAGTTCTTTTGCTTTAATTGTGAAGGAGTAGGTCATGTTGAATTTGAATGTCTTCATCCAAGTATTGAAAGAAATGACACTGAAGAAGAAAATTCCAATGAAGAAGAAGAAAATCATTAAGAAAATATTATTCAACAAGAAGATGAGAATCTTAAAAAATCGAAGCATGTTGAGATTGAAAATAACAAGCTCAAAGACACGCAAAGAAAACTAAGAAGTGAATTGGGTAGTTGTGAAAAGACAGTTGTAATTTTGAAGAAACAATTAGAAGACTTTGAGAAATTAAGGGAAGAAACCAATTCCTTGAAAACTCTACTCGAAGAAGAAACACGAATAGGAGAAGTAAGGAATGTCCAAATGATGAAGAAAGAAGAAGATTCTGAGAAACTTGAACAAGAAGTTGTCTCATTGAGGAAGAGCTTAAAAAACTCTCAAGTGCCAAAAGACTTAACATATCTTGGATGCATGGGTGAAACTTCATACAAAGAAGATGCAAATACCAACAAGAAGGTTGAAGAAAGAGCTACACAGACAGTTGATGAGAAGTGGACCAGGATACCAGAAAGAAGGAATAATTACAAAAGAGATGAATATCCAAGAAGACCTCCTACCTTCAGGAATCAAAGAAGCTTCAATCAGTATGAAGGAAACTACATAAGAATATATCATGAAACCAGATGGACTACATCACAAAAAATCCCACTTACTCCAAGGTATCAAAATTTCTTTCTTGGTCATTGTTATACTTGCAAAAATTTTGGACATAAGGCAATTAATTGCAGAATCAATGAAAGGAACACATACGCAAGAAACATGAATGGTGTAAATAGAAGATATGGAAATAATCATGGATTTGTCAACAGAAGTTCTAATTCATTTTCCGCATTGATGGACAAAAATATTGCATGCTACAAATGTAATTATCTTGGTCACAAAGAAAGAGATTGCATATATATGAATGAAGATGTCCCTATGCCAACCATAGTATGGAGAAGGAAAGATATTCCAAACAATGGATATTGTCGAATAGCATTGACCGCTGAAGAATGTAAAGAAGAAGATTAATGGTACATAGACAGTGGATGTTCTTCACACATGACCAGGGATCAAGACAAATTCATCAGCTTGAAGAGAAAGGGTGGCAATGTTGCATTTGGAGATGACTCATCTGCCAAAATACTT
>ML798521.1:562182-597158 GCA_009831015.1 Picea engelmannii | reverse complement strand
GACTTAAGAAAGGAAAAGGATAAAGGAGTAAAAGATAACTCAACAGAAGAATATAAGATTAACCCTGGGAGTTAACCTAACTCAACAGAGAATTAGAAGGAAAAGTATAAGTAAGAGGCTGGGGTGCACCTATTACTCATTCTCGTTTTGGATTAGCATTTGCTATTGCTCTTGAGCATTCAGTTTGGGGGTTTTTCTGTACAAACCCTTGGGAGCATATTAGTGGTGAAATATCCACTCACCTTGTTCCACAGCTTGGTCTTGGGGATGAAAGAATCCTCCACACCATTCTAGTCTCAGGGCCAGTTTATCGAGGGAGGTTCGATCCAGCTTATCCTGAGGGCCTAGGGCCATTCCGACAGTTGGGTTTTGTTTGCAGGGGCATGACCATCAGTTTGAGGGATTTTTTGGAGGGTTATCATCATTCTATATTTGTCTACAGATTGGGGCGTCGTGGAGCCATAGGGGACATCCTGTGATTCAGTAAAACTCAGATCTAGGGAGATATGCTTGAGATCTGAGCTTGAAACTTCTCCCACGGGATTCTCATAGCCCGATCTATATTCTTGGAGAGTTTCAGAGCATTTGGAGGCCTCCTTCATTAGGGCCGAACCAACTAGGGTTTCAGTCATCTAGTGGGGCACCCCATTCAGTGGGAAATTCAGATCTACGGATATTGAGAGGGATATTGGAGATTCAGGCACCTGGGTTATTCTTACCATTGCCTGATCTATATTCTGGGATAGTTTTAGAGAATTTGGAGGTCTTCTTCATCAGGGCCAAACCAGCTAAGGTTTTAGTCATCTAGTGGGGCACCCCATTCAATGGGAAATTCAGATCTACGAAGATTGAGAAGGATCTTGGAGATTCAGGCACCTGGGTTATTCTTACCATCACCCGATCTATCAATTGGCATATTTCTTAGGATGATTGGACACTTTTGGCAACAGAGCCGAGTTATTGAGGGTTTCAGCCTTCTATTGGAGCGTGGCATTCTTCAGCTGGAGAGTTTGGCATTCAGATATACTTGTATTGATCTTCATTTCTTATTCAGCCTTTGGAGGCATTATTTTGTATTAGCGGGAGCAATTTGTAGCAGCTCATATCTATTGCTTGTACGACCATCTGAGGTTTATGCCATATTGGTCACCTATTGTATTGATCTTACATTGCTCATAATAAAAAGGTCATATCTTTTCTTGTGCTTCTACACCTTGAATATATTGTGATCTCCATGTGTTGATGAATCTTGTATGCACTTAATAACTCAATAAATTAGTAGTAGTTAGTGATTCCAAGAAAGAATTTGGCTTGGGATCATTACATGGTTTGTACCGGATCGCGACAATTTGCGACCATTGGTACCAGAGTGTGACAAGTGAGATTCATTGTCGGATCTGATGGAAGGTACACTTGGTACCGGATGGCTGATCTAGTACGGAAAGGTTGGACTTCATATAGAGGTCAAAGGTTATACATGGCAAATTGAAACATCAGTACATGAAACATTTAGTCTCCTAGCTCAATAAACTACAAAAATGCATGAATTAATTATACCTTACCTTATGACCTCATCAATGGCTAATGGTAGTGTTCTTTGTCATTTATCCAAGCTTAGGTAATCCAAAAAGGTATATATGAGGAGTATAATAGGGTAGTAAGGATGTCAATTTAGAGGCTCAACAACAAGCCAAGCCAAGGCAATACAAGGAAAAATATAAGAAGCCTTAAAAAAAGTAGTCATTAAATGAAAGGGGGCTAAACCTGCAAGATTAAACTAGGGTTCAGATAAAAAAAAATGCTAAAATGAAAGATGACACTTGAAAACCATACAATATTCAAGACATGACAACCCTAAATGGATGAAAATTATGACAGAAATGTACTAAAAGGTGTCAAGGTGTATTCCTAAAGTTTAATTGTGAGGCATGGAAATGACAAGGCAAGGCATACCATACCATGCCAAGGATACCATATCATACCATACCATACCATACCATGGCATGGAAAGGAAAGGCATACCATATCATACCTCGCCATACCATGCCAATGATACCATACCATACCATATCATACCAAGGCAAGACATACCATGGCTTGGCGAGGCAAGGAAAGGAAATGCATACCATACCATACCATACCATACCATACCATACCATGGAAAGCCAATGCGTGGCATGGAAAGGCATACCATACCATACCATACCATGGAAAGGCAAGGCAAGGAATGGAATGACAAGACATACCATACCATACCATGGAAATGCAAGGTATTTCAAGTCATGCATGACATGGCATGGTAAGGAAAGACATGGCATGACATGACATGGAAAGGAAATGAATGGAAAGACATGACATGGCATGGAAAGGAAAGTCAAGATAAGGCATGGAATGGCATGGCATGACAAGGAAAGACAAGGAAATAAAATGCGTGGCATGGCATGGATTGGAAAGGAAAGAAAATGCAAGACATGGCATGGCATGGCAAGGCAAGGAAAAGAAAGGAAACACAAGGCATGGCATGGCGTGGCAAGGCAAGTGAATGCAATGGAAGGAAAGGAATGGCATGGAAAGGCATGACATGGCAAGGAAATGCAATGCAATGCATGGCATGCCAGGGCATGCAAATGAAAGGCATGGCATGGCATGGCATGGAAAGGAAAGGAAATAAAAAGACACATATAAAAACCCTTAAAACAAATAATCATTAAATGAAAGGGGGCTAAAAATGAAAGCTTAAACTAGGGTTTAGATAATAATGCATGCTGAAATTCAAGATGACACATGATATCCCTAAAATATTCAAGACATGACAACTGTAAAGGGATGAAAATTATGATGGAAATGTAATAAAAGGTGTCAAAGTGTATTCCTAGGGTTTAATTGCGAGGCATGTCAATGTTTCTTTTTTTGTTAATCTTGTTTCATTGCAATCCAAATTTTGATTTGAATTTTTCCTTGCATAATTTTATGGAATGTTATATTTATTGTTATATAGGTTAAAATGGGAAACTACATGACAAGACATGGGAAGGTACGTGACAATGACATTCCATAGAATGACTTGGAAAGGCATGGCATGAATAGGTTTGTGGGATTGGGTTTGGGATGGTCCTTTGTCTCCTTGTGTGCTATAACCCAAAAATTGGGTAGGAGTGTGCAATAAACTCTCATAGATGGTGAAGGGAAAAGAATAATGGTTTCAAGTCTCCCTGAAGGAATTTTGGTAGCATAGGATTAATTGTTAAATTATGAGCTTGATTTCTTATGTGGATTAATTCTTTTATTTTCTTCAACACTTTGATTCCAACTTAATAAACTTCAACAATGCCAAATCATAATCGAATAGAAATAAATATGTAGATAAGTAAGCATGCACATCAACAACACATATACCCTGGGGAAACCTTGTACAGGGATAAAAACCCCAACAAACGATATTCCTTTATTGCATTAATAATGTAAGATCTCTTACAAATATCCACAATGAATGTTCTTCTCTTAAAGAGATTTCCAAGATGACTCTGACCTGACAAAGACCTAAAAGACCTTACTCAAATACACCTCTGATATGTTGCCTCTATTTTTGATATACAACACTGATATGTTGCTTTGGTATGCTTCCTCTTTATCACTAGTATGTGCCTCTATTGCTTCACCCTTAACCTGCATATCAAAAATGTATTGAAGAGAGGGGTCGACCTCTGCTTATATAGGTTGAAGAGGAGAAGAGGAGAGGCTCGAAATAGTAACATGTTTTCATGAGTTAATCATAACTTAGCTTCATACTTTAGTTCGAACTTAGAACTAGACTTGAGACTGGTTACAACTCAACATTATACTTTAGTTTGAAAATAGAACCAGACTTGAGACTGGTATGCTTTAGTTCAAAAATAGAACTAGACTTGAGACCTCAGTTAAAACTCAACATTACACTTTAGTTCGAAAATAAAACTAGACTTAAGACTTTAGTTGCAACTCAACATTACACTTTAGTTCTAAAATAGAACTAGACTTAAAACTTCTATTACAACTCAACATTACACTTTAGTTCTAAAATAGAACTAGACTTAAGATTTCAGTTACAACTCAACTTTACACTTTAGTTCTAAAATAGAACTAGACTTAAGACTTCAGTTACAACTTCACTCTTTACAAGGCAATTCAAAATTCTCTTCATGGTGGATAATGTTATACGTGCAAACGCACTAGATCAATACATTTATATCATTTTCAATATTAAGAATATCGTTTGTTTCTAGCTCATAAGAATTTTATATTCAACCTAACTTTTTCTATATGCCTTGACTTTTTCTCATGGATAACAAGGTTTGACTAGGCTCACAAAGGTTGTATATCCCCCCTGACTTTTTCACTAGTCTGTCTATGCTCACAGAGGTTGTACATTCCCCCCGACTTTTGCACTAGACTGTCTATGCTCACATAGGTTGTATGTTCCCCCTGAATTTTGCATTAGACTCAAATAGCATCTCGTTTGTCCTAAATTTTAGTTTGACTCACAGAGGTTGTACATTCCCCCTGCATTTTGTCAATACCTCACAAGACTGGTTGATTCTCCAAATTTCCCTGGCTAGCCTTAGGGTGGCCCATATGGTCTCTCATTGGAGAATGACTGTCGATGCTACCAATTTTAACACTCCCTCTCAGCGAGGGAGTCATTCTCAGCCACTCCAAGCTTACCTCTCAGTTGCACAAACTGTCTCAAGGTCAGAGGCTTGGTCAGGATATCAACTACCTGCTTGCTCATGGCTATGTACTATAACTTTACAATTTTTTCTCTAGACCAAGTATCGAATGTAGTGGTACCTCATGTTAATATGTTTTTAACTATCATGAAATACCTGGTTCTCTCTCAATTTTATGCAACTTTGATTATCAAAGTGAACCACTGTCATCTCGAGCTTGTCACCAAACAACCCAGAAACCAATTTTCTGAGCCATACTACTTCCTTGCTAGAATCACTTGCTACAATGTACTCAACCTCTGTTGCACTCTATGCAATGGATCCTTGATTTAAAATTTAGCAAGAGATCATAGAGGATCCTAAACTGAAGCAGTATCCGAAAGTACTCTTCTAATCCATTGAGCTTCCCGCCTAGTCAACATCTGCATACCCATGCAAAAATAAACCACCACTTGATGTATATATCAGACCCTAAGTAATGGTCCTCCTGAGATATCTCAAGATGTGATTTGCTACCACCCAGTGTCTCTGTCTCAGTTCAGTCATGAACTAACTCATTGCAGTCATTGCATAGCATATATCTGACCTAGTGTGGATCATGTATATCAATGATCCAATCAACTTCCTATACATGGTGGGATCCACCAAATATGAACCTGTATCAGAATCATGCAGCTTCCTCATGCTGGTAACCATTGGAGAAGACATGGATTTGCAATCCATCATTCCAAACCTCTTTAGTAAATACATTGTGTATTTTCCTTGTGCCATAAATATCTCGCCCTATCTTTGCCACACTTCCAATCCTAGGAAGTAATGCATCAAGCCTAAGTCTTTCATCTTGAATTCTGAGGTTAGATCCCTCTTACACTAGGCTATTATCCCTTCATCTCCTGTTAGAAAGAGATAATCAACATACAAGATTAGTATAACAAGTTGGTTACCTCTTACCTTGAAGTACAGATTCACATCAACATCACTTTTATGAAAGCTCACGATTTTAAGAAAGCCATCAATCCTATCATACCAAACTCTGGGAGCCTTCTTAAGACCATACAAGGCCTTCCTTAGCTTCCATACATGAGTTCCTTTGTTATTCAGTACAAAACCATCTGGTTTCTCCACAAAGACCTCTTGTTAATCTTTCCATTCAAGAATGTTTCTTTTACATCCATCTGATGTAGCTTCGAACCAAGAACGAGAGCTAAAGCAATAATAGTTCGAATGGAGGTATACCTGGCTATAGGAGAAAAAGTCTCTTCATAGTTGATTCCTTCTTTCTGAGTGAAGCCTCTGGCTACAAATATTGCTTTTAACTTTTCTATACTTCCATCAGCTGCATGTTTGATCTTATATATCCATTTGGAAGAAACCATTGATTTGTCTTTTCTCCTCAGCACAATGTCCCAAACATTGTTATGTATAATATACATGTATTCCTCAAGCATGACATCCTTCCATACTTGTAATTTATCTACTTCTTCAAATGAAGAAGGTTCAACATCACTAAGGTTGCTCATTAGTGCAACATAGCCTCCAAACCTATGAGGCCTCTTCCTTTCCCTGAAAGTTTCTATGGGAGCAACTATCCTTTCAGCTTCCTGCACTATTTCTTTAAGCCATCCTGGATTTCTTTTAGCTGGAGTTTCTTCAAGAGTTCTTTTGAACACTTCAGCAGGTTCTATGGGCTCATTACTTTTCCCTTCACAAGGTTCCTCCCTCTGATCATCTGACTCTTCATTTTCAGAAGAGGGTGAAGCTGGTTGAACTGCTTCTGGTTCCTCTTGAAGCTCTCTGGATTTATTAAATGTGGCTTCCTCATGGAAAGTCACATATATACTTACCTCTATTTTCCTCTGACCTAGTACATAAATCCTATAAGCCTTGGAGTTCTCACTATACCCCAAAAAAACCCCTTTCTTTCCCGAGGGTTCCATCTTTGTCCTCTTTTCCTTAGGGACATGAATATACATAGGACACCTAAATATCCTTAGATGCCCTACTTCAGGTTTGATCCCTGAGAAAACCTCTTCAGGAGTCTTGTCCTTCAAGATAGTATGTGGACACCTATTCTGAATATACACGGTAGTGGAGGTAGCTTCTGCCCATAAATAATTTGACAGATCCTGGTCAAACATCATTGCTTTCGTTGCCTCACAATTTGTCTTGTTTTTCCTCTCATAAAATCCATTTTGCTGGTGGTTATATGGCACAATCAACTGTCTCTTGATTCCTGCTGACTTGCAGAAATCCTCAAACTAAAGAGATTCAAACTCTCCTCCATTGTATGTTCTAAGGATTCTAATGTGTTTCCCTGTTTTCTTTTCAATAAAGGCTTTATACTCTTTGAATTTATCAAATGTGTCACTTTTAGCTTTAAGGAAATATATCCAACATTTTCTTGAGTAATCATCAATACAAATGACATAATACAAACAACCACTAAGTGAGGATATGACATGAGACCACATACATAAGAATGAATGAGATCTAAGATGCCCCGAGCTGTGTTGTCACTACTAGGAAATGATTTCTTTATATTTTTACCTAGCATGCATCCCTTACAAATTTCATTTTTACTAAGAGAAATAGAAGGCATGCCACATACCATGTTTTGTAGATCTGGAAGAGATTTGTAATGAATATGTCCAAGTATTATGTGCCACAATTCGCTGGAGTTAGCCGCATCATGAGCCAATGGATGAACTGACTTTCCTGACATGACATACAGTCCTCGACTTTGAGTTCCAATGGGTTTTGATGTACTTAAGTGGCTAACTTTATCCCATAGTAGTGCCTTCATTTCCTTGAAGATCACCCAATATCCCTTGTCCTCAAGGGTTGCAACTTATAATAGATTATTCTTGAGCCCTATAACATATAATACTTCATCAACATGAAGTCTAGCCCCAGATTCCAATCTGAAGGAGATATAGCCTACTCCCTCTATCTTGTAACATTTGTCATCCCCAAGCTCAACCTTCTTTGCAAATCATTTTGTCTCGAAATCTGAGAGGATCTCCTTGTGCCTTGTCATGTTCTTTGATGCACCACTGTCTAGTAACCAAGTTTTCGGCCTTGTGGAAACTAAATTGGATAACGCAGAAACCAAGTAATATTATTTTCTATTTTCTTTTTCATTAGAAGGAATTTTCTTATTTCTTTTGGATTCATCATCCTTAGTAGTGGAGGCATGGTGTTTTCCTTTCCTTGGATATTTCTTTCTAAACCAACAATATTTAGCAAAATGACCCAACTTATTACAACTAAATCATTTAATCTTAGATGTATCGATATTCTTTCCTTTGAATGTACCTTTGGTGTTTGGATTCCACTGAGAGTCGTTCTGGAAAGTGCCTTTCTTCTTTCCCTTGAATCTGGATGCTAAAGCTGGGTGCTCTTTTTTCGTTGGCTCGCTTCTAGTAGTTGTGTGACTCTCCTCCTGGAGGCAATCATGCCATAACCTCTCAAACGTGGTTTGAATCTCTCTCCCACTTACACTGGATAAGAAGGTCTCCCATGAAGAAGGAAGACCGTAAAAAATGGCCTGCACTAAATCATCATCATCCATTGTCACCCTTGTGACCAAAAGATGATCTTTGATTTGGGCTATTCTGGAACATAAAGATGCCACTGATTGACCTTTCTCCATTTTCAAATACTTAAACTTGTGCTTAAGTGTCCTCTTCAGACTTGGATCTTGTTTCTCATACAGATTCACCAAGGAATCGATACAGTCCTTGGCAATCATTAACGAAGTCATTGCAGGAATTACACTGTCTTTGACTGAGTCAAAGATGATTCGCTTGGCCTTTTCTTGACTCTTCCTGAAGGCCTCTCTTCTGTCATTATTTATGGGTTCCTCCACCACTCTGGTCACATACTGTTCAAGATCATTCTCTTGCAAGATATTTGTTATCTGGAATGGAGGATTCCATGGACTTCACACTGGAAACTTAATCAAGATAGCTTGGATATGTGTGTACATGTTGCTGCACTTCAACACGTTTAACACACCCTAAGCTCTGATACCATGTTAAATTACGAGCTTGATTTCTTATGAGGATTAATTCTTTTATTTTTTTCAACACTTTGATTCCATCTTAATACACTTCAACAATACCAAATCATAGTTGAATAGCAATAAATATGTAGATAAGTAAGCATGTACATCAACAACACATATACCCTGGGGAAACCTTGTACAGGGAGAAAAACCCCCAAAAACGATATTCCTTTATTGCATTAATAATGTAAGATATCTTACAAATATACACCATGAATGTTATGCTCTTAAAGAGCTTGCGAAGTTGACTTTGACCTCACAAAGACCTAAAAGACCTTGCTGAAATACACCTCTGATATGTTGTCTCTATTGTTGATATACAACACTGATATGTTGCTTTGGTATGCTGCCTTTTTACCACTGATATGTTCCTCTATTGCTTCACCCTTAACCGGCATATCAAAATTCTATTGAAGAGAGGGGTCGACCTATGATTATATAGGTTGAAGAGGAGAAGAGGAGAGACTCAAAATAGTAACCTGTTTGCATGAGTTAATCATATTAGTTAAAACTTAGAACTATACTTGAGACTGGTTACAACTCAACATTATACTTTAGTTCGAAAATAGAACTAGACTTGATACTGGTATGCTTTAGTTCAAAAATAGAACTAGACTTGAAACCTCAGTTACAACTCAACATTACACTTTTGTTCAAAAATAGAACTAGACTTAAGACTTCAATTGCAACTCAACATTACACTTTAGTTCTAAAATAGAACTAGACTTAAAACTTAAGTTACAACTCAACATTACACTTTAGTTCTAAAATAGAACTAGACTTAAGACTTTAGTTACAACTCAACATTACACTTTAGTTCTAAAATATAACTAGACTTAAGACTTCAGTTACAACTTGACTCTTTACAAGGCAATTTGAAATTATCTTCATGGTGGATAATGTTACACGTGCCAACGCACTAGATCAATACATATATATCATTTTCAATATTAGGAATATCGTTTGTTTCTAGCTCATAGGAATTTTATATTCAACCTAACTTTTGGTAGATGCCTTGAATTTTTCTCATGGCTCACAATGTTTGACTAGGTTCATAGAGGTTGTATGTTCCCCCTGAATTTTTCACTAGTTTGTCTATGCTCACAGAGGTTGTACGTTCCCCTGAATTTTGCACTAGACTGTCTATTCTCATAGAGGTTGTACCTTCCCCCTGACTTTTTCATTAGACTCACATAACATCTCGTTTGTCCTGACTTTTGGTTTGACTCACAGAGGTTCTACGTTCCCCCTGGCTTTTGTCAATACCTCACAAGACTAGTTGATTCTCCAAATCTCCTTGGCTAGCCCCAGGGTGGCCCATATGGCCTCTCATTAGAGAATGAATGTCAATGCTACCAATTTTAACATTACTTTCTATGGTGTGTCATGAAATGTAACCTCAAAAAATTTATTTGTAGGTGGAAAATGTTACCCATTCTAAGATCTAGTTTCCATGTGAACTCTCTCATTCTTTTGATCAAAATCAATAAGTTTATTGGACATCATGGAAGACTGAATAAATGTTATTAATAATTGATTGGTTTAACAAAATTTACATATACCAACTACACAAGCTAAACAAACTTGAGTGCATTAATGAGTCATTGATTTTTCCTTTTGGCATTTATGAAGGGTTACACATAAATAAAATGATTTTATATATGTCATGCATAGAAAGAGGGGAATAATGTGTGTGACCAAGAAAATGGTCAAATTATGGATTGAATCAACTAAGAAACTAACAACTAGGCTTCTCAAAGGAATGCCAAGGGAATACTAGGCTCAAGGTTTTGTCCTAAAGAGACTAGGAATACTAGGACTTATACCTACAAGAGAAAATATTTTTTTTTATCATGTAGCTCTGGTAAGAGAAGAAGTTAGGGTTTTGTGGCATTTTAAAAGCCTAATGCTACCTATTGTGCTTGTAATAGAAAATATATAGGGATTTGATCTTGTACAAGTGTGGGATACAAATTTATGCTCCAAAAAGGACTAACCATTGTGTATGCTACCTTTTTGATGATATCTAATGGAGTGAGATATTGGCTAATGTTATCATATGGTTTTCATCACTAGAGTTTGAAGAGCCCGACTTCTAACAACCCCTGATAAGATATTGGTAGGTGCATCTACTTCATATTCTAAATATATATGAAGTGTTTGGGTTGTCCAAATGTTATATACTTGCATAATTGAATTTTATCTTATCTCATCTTCATAATTGAGAAATTATAATACTATTATGGAGGTTTATTTGACATAACATTGAGCTGATATTGTTAAGTGATTTACAATTATGTAGAAGATAAATGTGAAAAATTATTTCTATAATAAATTATTGTAATATGCCATTTTTTAGGTCACAATATTTTCAAGTTACCACTATTTGACTGTGGATTGTCATTGGATTTAGATGGAGATAATTCAAGAGGTAGTCCATGCATTGTTGGTTGTGAGTTAGAATATGGATATCCACAACATTCATACAAATAATTCAAAGGGAATGATCTATAGATGATGTAGATATACATGGTTGATTAACAAACAATGCTACTTGAGAACCATTAATTTCTTATGGATTGAGAACTTAACAATATTTTCCACCATAATATATTCCTTCATGCGTAATGCATGTATTTATAACCGCTTCAGAAAAATAAAATAAAAAATCAAGGGATTAATACACATAAAATTCATACAATTTGGAATTCAAACACTTTGAAATTCATATATTCATCAACATAAAATGCAAAAACAACGAGATTCATAAAAAACGTGCCATGAAATTTGTGTGTGTGTGTGTGTGTGTATCAACCATCGTCTAAATTGTTCATTTTTTATAAAATGGCAACTTGTGCCCAATATACGAAGCGACAACAAGTGCCCTAACAGAAACAAATGTCCATATGGTGGCCTAGATACAAAATAGCAATATTTGGTTAATCATTTACCAATTCCATCCTCGTCACCCTCAGGAGAATCCTAGAAATCAATCTTTCATCTCTTTCTCGAGAAATTACCTTGATAGGTTCTAAGCCTGGGCATTCTTCGACGCTCTCGAGATTACACACAGAATAAACATTGTTATAAGTGTTTTTCCTCAATGAACTAAAAAACATACAAAATGATACTTTTTAATTTAACCTAAGACAACTCACTGCATATTCTACTGTCAATCATGAGGATGTTAACCTCCTCTGTGACCCCAGTCTCTCTATGATGCCACCCTGCATCAATTACAAGGATCAATTCAAGAAAATTAAACAAATATGCTTAAAATCAAATTCATGAAACATAAAAAATGATCGTCGATGCATTATCTCACCATGAATATCTCAGGCCTTGATGGAGATTCACCGGCATATGGAGAACTAGGTTGTACAACCTACACCGAGACAACCTCTAATGTGGTAGTCTCGGTTGATGGGGCCGATGGAAATGCTAAGGGTGGGAAGCGATGGACCCCCACAGGTTGTACAAGTGATTGCAAATTCCTAAGCCTGGAGAAAGGTAACCTAGAAGCAATGCCTAGGTGCTCAGGGAGTACAATAGTACTATAGATATCAAATATATCCACAACCTACATACATATTAATAAAATTGAACTATTAATACCAACTAGTAAAATTCAAAAACATAAACAAAAACAATTTGAGAATTATACAATATTTAACTCTACATGTGATGCAAGTGACTTGTCCATCCTAGATGGACCTTCCCCAACATCACCTAGTCCCAAATCTTGTAGAAACACGAGAACATTAAAAATTTGAGGATTCCATAAAATAAAGAAATGACTATCGTGAATTTATCATATGTGACACATGCCTGCATGTGGGGTGCACCCAATGAACAAGTTGCCTCTACTTCTTCATCAGTGGTGGGACTCTAGGAACTGATGCATCCATTGGTGTAGAGGGTCTACTACTAGAACGTAACAACTACAAAACAATATAAATACAATGTTTATATAAACACACATAATACAAAATAAATATAGATACACATAACGATGAAGAACATAAAGAGGGTTATGATACTAACCTCCTCCATGAATCTATGATGTACACTGGTCTCTATAAGCCCATAGCATGTCTTCCCATAGCTCAATCATCTATGAGGTTCACATGGATGGTTTTTATGTCCATGTGACCTCTCCTCACTGTAATCTATCATGCATGTTGAACTTGCAACCCCTCTATCAATGCCACTAGCCGGAAATACCTCCTTCAGATATAGTGCAACGAAGATACTGTATTGCACTAGGATATGAGTCGATGATGAAATGGGTAGATTTACTTGTTGCAAGCTCTCTGCAACAAGAGGATGTTGGGTAGGGGGGTCAGTCCTTCTCCTGGGGGGACGAGGACCTAACATGAGGTCATGACTAACATGCTCTCAGTCCTATGATTACCCTAGACCCTCCCCCTGGAAGTCTCCAATATCAAAGTAGTTGACATGCTTACCCAAAATAAAATCAACCCATAATTTTCTCAGAAAATATAGGGACATCTCCCTTTTATTGCAAGGAGATTTATCAAAAACCATATACCACCTATCCATCCAATTTTGACTAATATGGGGATGGATGCACCAGTCAATGGAGATCCATTTCTTATTCAATGGTAGTTCTTGTCTAGTTCCATGATCCCTAAAAATAAACAATAATTGTGGTTTTGAAATGCCCAGGTCTTTGAATTAGTTTCTTTCCAAACCAATGTTGTAGTACTTGTTGATGTTTTACTTATACAACTAACAGTTACAGTTCTTATTTCTTATTCTAATCATTTAACACATTAGTTGCATAAATAATATCATTGAAAGGGACGCAATCACATAAATAATAGAGACACACAAATTATCTTGGGAAACCCTCATGGGGAAGAAAACCCAACAAAAAATTCCTCAATATAGATAGACAACAAAAAAAGAAGAAAATCCTCCTCTACTCCTTCACTAGGAAAGAGTAGTGAACTACTTATCCAAGAGATACCAAGAAAAATACCAAGAACCCTCTTTGACGTCACACCTGGCTACAATAGGTTCTCCTCCAATACTTGCACACTACAGAGCTAATTGGTGTGTGTGTGTCAAAATGAGGTGCTGGCCTCCCTTATAAATAGTGGTCTGACCAGCCTAAAATTAGGTCTGGGATGACCTGTCACTTTACCCTCTTAATTTATATTTAATTTTCAAGGCACAAAAGGGATGAATTTTACAAAGGCACAATAGGGCCTAATTAATAAATATAATATAACAATATTATTCAACACTCCCTCTTGGGTAGAATATTCTTTAAAGTTACAATATTTCAACACTCCCCCTTAACAAGAAGGGTATTCTATTGACAACATTAATAACAACTGACTGGACTCAATACATCATCAAGAGGAGGAGACATTTTCATCAACATCGGGAACACTGTCTGTCATATCTATAAATCATTGAAAGTTTTACTCATCATCAAAATTTGTAGAAATTGAGCATCATCATCATCTGCAATGCAGAGATGGAGTAACATCATCATCAACAACAACACAAAGATGGAACATTAACATCAATAGCACAAATATGGAGTAACAACATCAATGGAAACAACATGAGACATGAGCATCATCATCATCAACAACAACAACAATTATGGAAACTCCGACAGACTATCCATCTAGACCTTACGGGATCTGTCTAGGGATAATAAAATCCCTAGCATATAAATCCTAACGAGCTACCACACTATTGACCACAACATGTATATACATACATAAGCACTTCGATATAACGTCCATTCAAACCTTATGGGATCTGTCTAGGGATAATCAATCCCCTAGGATATAATCCTAATGAGCTTCCTTGCTAGTGGTCAATATACCATAGTATCATCAACGTCATTCCCCCTTTGGAGGGAAGTCCTTTTGGACTATACCAAACTTGTCTCAGAAGTACTCAAACTTCACACAAGATAAATGCATAGTCAACACATATGCTACATTATCATATGTGACAACATACTGGAGCTTCATAACTCCCTTGTGTACCATGTTACGAATGTAGTGTTACTAGATCTCAATGTGATTTCTTTTATAGTGGAACACTGGGTTCTTTTTCATCTTTATGAAACTATAGTTATCACAAAATATCACAGTAGCATCCATCTCTGGGTCAAAATAGACCTATCAACAACTTCCAAATCCATATGGATTCCCAAATGGAAGAGCATGCTGCAATGTACTCCTCTTCTGTCATAGTGAGAGAAATACTGGATTGCTTCCTATTTTTCCATGAAGTCATGGTTCACCCCAAATTGAAACAACATCCTGAAGTGATTTTTCTGTATGAAGCCCTTCCAACCCAATTTGAATCAGTATAGCCATACAATTTGAAGTCAGAATCTCCAGAATAATAGAGGCCATAGTCCAACATACCCTTAAGGTATCTCATCACATTCTTTGTAGCTACAAGGTGAAAACCTTTGGGCTCCACCAAATACTCACTCAACGTGTTCACAACAAAGAATATATCTGGTCTAGTATTCATCAGATACATCAACAAACCAATCATCTGTCTGTATAGAGTAACATCAACTATTTTTGACAAAGTATCACCTAATAACTTCAGATTCGTCTCCATAGGAGTGGACATGGCTCTATAGTCCATCATGTCGATTCTCTTCAGAATTTCCACAACATACTTTCCTTGATTAAGGAAAATATATTCTGGGCTCTGCCATACTTCAAGACCTAAGAAATAGTGCATTGGGCCTAGTTCCTTCATTTCAAATTCAGCCACAAGCTTCTTCTTACAATCTGTGATGATATTTTCTTCATCCATCAAGAAGAAGTCATGCACATATAGAAACAATATAATTGGTCCATCATTCTCAATCTTGAAGTAAAGTTTGGAATCATATTTACTCTTGGTAAAGCCCAAGATCATCATAAAACTATATATCATACCATACCAATCTCTTGGAGCTTTCTTCAACTTGCAGACATGAGTCTTCCTTTCCTATACTTCAAAACCAAATTTTCACATCACATTGTACCAACCTGGTACACTTGTTCAACTGCAACTCAATCTGCATAATCATGTGTTGGTTCTATGTGCTTTCTACAAAGAACTATCTGTCTCATTGCTTGAGAGTATGCCCCCTATTCTCTCTGCAACTTCTTCCTTCTATAATTGGGACTCTGCACTTGCAACTGTTTTTTCCGAAACTGAGAAATACTGCTCCATTCTCACTGTAGTTGTTAAACTTTGAGAGTAGTTCCTCTACTCCATAACAATGACATATTCATTTGCACCCTCTGAATCTCAAACTGCATCGACTTCTTTTAATGGATCATGGTTCTTATATATATACTTTTTCTGATTACTAGAACAAGTGTCTCATCATACTCTTCTCCCTCTTGCTGGGAAAATCCTCTGGACACAAATTAGGCTTTGTACATATTGATATTTTTATCTGCAACATGATTTATCTGTTAGATCAATATTGGAAGCCACCACTTACTTCCATTCTAGTCTCAAGGAAAAATCCATAACCTAGTCCTTCTGACTGGCTTCCTCCTCTGTCATTTAAACAAGGGAATCTTCCCGAAAGATTTCACATCTCTTAGAAGTCTCTAAAGCTACGATCTAGTCTTCTGAACTCATGGAATCTGTATGTCTATTCTGGAAAATGTCTCTTTTTTCTTCCCATCTGGTCCTTTCTAAGATCAGGCTCACTTTGAGTCTCCATGCTCCCTCTGAATCTTGACTCCCTTTGAGTCTATATAATCTTCGAAGCCATTTTCTCCCTCTGATAGTACACATCAATACTATATGGCTTTGCGTCCTGCAAAGTGTCACGGGACCATGTTGGTCTCTTCCTAGTTCCTGCATTGATTCTGGGTAGGTCCTTTTGTCTCTACTAAATCTTCCTGATGATATGAAGAGTGATCAATTGCACTAGAGGGATTTGTTTTGTTATCTTTGGAGCCTTCTTCTCCTCATGTTCTATATTCATATGAGATGTTGTGTATCTAGAAAAAATAGCTTCTTCTTATTCCTCTTCTTCAATACATGGATGTATACATTCATGTATACAACTTGGATAGTCTGCTCCATGTCTCATCTAATATGTTACCTCCTACAGCCGTCACTATAGTTCCCTTAGGGTTATCACCTATGACCTTGCCGGAACAAGAGCAACATGAGGAGAAACAATAGACACGAATAATACTCTTTATGATAACAATAAAAACAATAGTGAGAATGATTGTCACAGTAGCTCCTTCAAAGCTATGACTTGTGAATTGCCTGAAACAAGGGTAAAAAGTAAGAAACACAATAATAATTAATGAGAGAAACACTCTTCTAGTTTTGTGATCAATCATTCCTCCTAGAGGAGATGTTAGTTATATTTAGTAAATGATTATAGTAAGCATTTATCTCAATAGTTATCACATGCTACCAAGTATTTAATAATAAAAAATTTCAAAGATTGCTATCACAACTATAGTGTTTAACAGTTATAAAACTTCATATGTGTAAATTTGAATCTTATCAATTTAATCAATCAAACCTAGAACCTGGAGTATTTTCCTCAAGATTGAGTGTGTTGTTTTTCTTCCGAATCTCCTTCACTCAAGATTACAAGTATTTTCTTCAACCTATCCTCTGTACTCAGGTAATATGCTATCTTGAAAGAAAAGTGGGTTAGAGAATAAACTCTATAATCTCAACTTTAATCAATCTAATACTTTGACTTTAATTTTGACCAATGATTAGTATGATAGTCATAACTTCAATAGATCAAAATACAACCTAGATGTTCATAAGATCATAATAATTCCATAACAAATAAATACATATCAAATTAATCAAACCTCGGGTGCATTGTTCCTTTGAATGTGATGGATCTGAGATCCTTTTGGATCTACGATTTTTTTTTATACAAAATATCCTTTCTCATGAAAATACCCTCTAGAATAATGATACACTTTGAACATATGTAATTACATACCTCTGACAGTATCGACAGGTAGGGGAACCATCCAACAATAGGGACAAACAAAAACGAACCTTTAAAACTTCAAAGGTGATTCAACTTGTAACTTAAAGTTAGTTGGAGATTTTATATGGTAAGGCGCACTAGGATAATAAAAATCAGTCCCAACACTTCACAAAAACTTTCACTGCAACACGTACTACAACTAGTGCTGGAACTACAACTATTGTTGCAAACATGTACTTCAACTACAACTTAGGGTTTTATGAGGAAACCCTAATTTTTCAAACTTCAAAATTTGGAATTCTGATCTAGGGACTAAATGTGTATTGCTAGGGTGAGCTCATAGATGTGGTTACTTCCCCCAACATCCTCCTTAAAAAGGGAAAACATCACACTTAGGGGTTATTTAGAAACCCTAATTCTGCAGTAGCTGCAATATTGAAAACTGGATTTTGGAGAGGGTGCGTTGAGGCTAGTCACTTATTATAAACTATGAGTTGGTCTCTTTCAAGCCCGCTCTGATACCATGTTGACACTACTACATATGCGCGGATTATTCCACAAAATTTTTCCACATTTCCATTATTTTCATGTTTTTTTTAAATAGGGCATAATTTTCGTCGATGTTGCCACGAAAGTTCGTCGATATAGCCACGAATAGGTTTTTTTTAACTTGGTCAGGATTTTCATCCCTATTTCCATGAAAGTTCATTGCTATTGCCATGAAAAGTTTTCCTATCTCATTGGTCGGTGTTAATAGTTAGTTGACTAGTTGATATATATATACCTGACTTTAAGAGACTTTGCGACACACTTGCTATAATTGCGACACTATTCGTGGCTTTTGTTTGAGCTGTTTATTTTTTCCGTCACCCACTGGTTGAAAAAATCCAATTCTCGACCTACATAGCTCGGATTTTGAAATTGCAAATCTAATATGTTTTTTTTTATTGATGTACTCATTTAACTTGTAAATTTCTGTTCAAATGTCGAAATTTCATGTAGCTTGTTTTTTCCTTGATAATATATTATATATGTAGTACCATATTTCATGTGTTTGGTTTTTGGATCTAGTTAGTATATTCTATGGAAAAGGGTATGTGGATTTCGTAATATTCTAGGTTTATGGAATCCACTATCCACATACCCTTTTGCCTTCAATTGTAGCTAGAATGTCTCTCTCTTTTCATTGATAAAGATATGGAAGTGCTCTTGAAACTCAACCCTGATCGGTGAAATGATAGTAATTGATTTCCATTTTCATCTCTCTTTTATTTTTAAGAACTATAAAAAAACACCAACAAATCTTGATTGAATCTTTGATACCACTTGTTACATACCTAGTACCCAAATGGGATCACACTTGCATAAATTGAAAATAATATAGCAGTGACAATAATGGTTGGGATACTTGCAACACACCTAATGGTTGGATAGAACTTACTAATTCAATTAAATGAAGGAATAAATNACTTGTTACATACCTAGTACCCAAATGGGATCACACTTGCATAAATTGAAAATAATATAGCAGTGACAATAATGGTTGGGATACTTGCAACACACCTAATGGTTGGATAGAACTTACTAATTCAATTAAATGAAGGAATAAATATCCATGAATAAAATATTGAAGTTGATTGTTATATTGATAAATGATAAGTTATGGTATTTATAAGATAGGGAGGAAACTCGTGTTTATAACAATAAGATACATAAACACTAACCCTAAACTTATGTTAGGTATATATGTCGTTATTATATAAAGGAAACATTTGTACACATATAACCTTATTATAAAGATGTTATCTATGTCGTGATTAGACACATATCAATCACTTTTAACTAACCACCTTCAACCATCTTAGCTTATGGTTAGCCACCTTTAACTTTATTGGCTTATGACTAAGCACCTTTAACAAATAAACTTATGATTATATACCATACTCTTCCAATATAAATAAAGTCTAATTTATTCAACTTTCTCAATAAAATCCACATAACCTTTTCTTATATGTGATGTTGTTTCTCTCAATTTTTTATAATCACACACAATTCTAGATGTAGTGATTAAATCTACTTTGTAGTTGATGTAACTTGTTTATACACTATTAATAAGGAGTATCTAAAATATAAAAAAATCATGACGAAATCTACGATAGCATGATGAAATCTACTAGTCATACAATGAAAAATGAGATATTGCCAAAGTGTCTTACAAAATAAAATTGTGACCACTGTAAGTAGCATACAATTGTTACCATTGTATGTAGATGCAAATAAACATGTCATAATTTAAACCAACCCAACCCAATTGTGGATGACAAGTGGTTGGCATTCTTTTTTTAGTGGTGAATTTTAAAGATTGTCATTTTGTCTACAAAACAACTTAGAGGCTAGTGTATGGTGTCGAGAGATTCAAGTTTGATAAATTTTGACCACTTTCGTTAAATGGTGTGTAATTATTTTCCACGGTGATTCAATACACACTACTCTAAAGTACAAATTGAAGCATGTCGATCTTAATAGTTAATCGATAATAAAAAAAAAGCTTGTCAAAATGTCTTAGAAGAAATAATTGTGAGGATTGTAGGTCACTGTAAATAAACATATCATAATCGAAAGGAGTAGCTAAAATATCATGAAGGAGTAGCTAAAATATAAAAAATTGTCAACTTACTATTTGGTATGGTGTAGGTAAGACAATTACTTGTCAGGACAAGGATTTGTCACTATGAATGAAAATGACAGGAAGCTTGCTCAGTTAAGAGTAGCATTAGAGGCAAGGGGTGATGGAAAATGTTATTGCCCTTGCTATGATTGCAGAGGCTTGCAAAGAAAAATAATTTTAATAACAACAACTGGAAGAAATTTTAGGGAGAAGGGGCACGTCGAAGGGAGTTATGAATATCGTCCCTTGGTAAGAGGATTCAATATTTAATGTATTCTTTGTAATAATCATCATGTCATGAATTTTAGTAATATTTCTTATCAGTAGTTTTATATTTTCTATACACACTAACTTTTCTACGTTGTTTTTAAATACATAGACGATACCCCCAAAATGTCAACCTCCAGAGAGTTATTTTCCAAGTACTATAAAAAATACTCCTTTACAGGGTGATGAACTTCGAGATTAGAATATTGAAGATGTTGATCAAGTTATTAATGATGATATGGATGGAGACAATGTTAGTGATTCAAATCAGGAAGATGAGATACATATATTGATCTACGACACATTTGCTCCAATGGATGAGGACAACTAGGATGATAGTCATGATGTTGATCCTGTACTCGAGAAGTCACGTCATCCTCTTTATGAAGGCTCAAAAACAAATTTTTTATCTGCTATATTGTTGTTGGTGAACCTGAAGGTTTTGAATGGTTTATCAAACACATGCCTCACATAGATACTAAGGTATTTAATTTGTTAATTATTTATGCCTCCATGTTCACAAATACTTAAAAGGTTCAATTTTTTCCTATATTGCTATTGTTTTCTATTTCGTAAATTAGTATATTGGATGCAATATTGACGATTAATATTGTTTGCATTGACTTATTGTTTAGAATTTTATAGATTGTTAGGTGAAGTTTTATTACCGACGTCAAATATTTTTCCACCCACATATCGAGAAATATTCGTGATTATGAAATAAATTGGAATGGACTATCAGGCTATTGATGCATGTCCTAATGATCATATCATATATTATGGACAATATGAATTCTCACAATGTCAAATAAGTATATATTGAACCAATAAAACGTCAAATAAGGTGCCTCGCAAAGTTCTTCGTTATATTCCGATAATTCCATGTTTCCAGCGGTTGTTCAGGTGCCAAAGTATAGCATAGTTTATGGATTTCAATGCAAAGAATAGAAGTCAAGACGATGTTCTTCGAATGCCTACAAATGGTTCTGCATTGAAGTACATCGAAGAAAAGTGGCCAATTTTTAAAGAAGAACCTCGTAATCTTAGACTTTCGTTGGCAGTTGATGGTTTCAATCCATTTGGAGAGCTTTGTTATACATACTCAGTGTGGCCTGTTTTTGTTATAAACAATAACCTTCCTCCTTGGATGTCAATCAAGAGAGAGCACACAATGTTGGCAATGATTGTTCCAGGTATTTAATTATCTTTTATTTTCTTTAAAGTATGAAAAAATATTTCATTTCTTTGTTTTGTGCATGGTAGTTATTTCGTTTATATATAACAACATATAGATAAGTATAATTAATCATGCAATATGTTGAACCAATTAGGTAGGTACCAGGTTAAAGATATGAACTTATATATTGAGCCTCTTATCGATGAGTTGTTGAATTTATGGGTTGGTGTCACTATGTATGACATCTCTAGACCAATAGGGAAAAAACGATTTCAAATCCAAGGAATACTATCATGGACAAATCACGATGCACCCGGGTTAACACATTTTTGTGGTATATTGTTACTTTATTTTGTGATTTAAAATTATATATCTTTATTGAAAATATCATGCATTATTTTAAATTGTAACTCTAATTTGACTCTACATTAATTCATATATCTTGTAGGTCTTCAAACAAAGGGTAAATTTGCATGCCCAGTTTGTGGTCCAAGGATAAAATCTTGTTGTTCAAGGAGTTTAGGAAAGGAAGTGTTTGATGATTATAGGCACTTTCTTCCTAAGAACCATAGTTATCGAACTACAGACAAAGCAAAATTCAATGGTAAAGAAGAAAATGGAAAAAAACCATGAAGAATGACACCTCACCTATGGAAGTTGGAATATATTAGAAATCATCAAGGTACACAAATTATTTATGTATGACATATTATATAAATCTTTGGTTAATTTAATTAGTATTAATTTCATTTTGTTCCATTAATTAGTGTTAATTTCAATTTATTGATGTTTCATGAATGTTGTTAAGGCACGAATGGGCTTCCACGAGGAATGAAAAGTTAACCGATGAAATTCAGTAGATTTCCATACTACGAGCACCTACAAGTAGTTCATTTGTTTGATACAATGTATATCGGGAAGAACATAACATAATTATTATGGTGAATATTAGATGGAAGGACTGACAAAGAGAGAATTGGAAAGATTTGTTGTGACATCCAGGAAGCTAATCACACATTGCAAAGTGTTACTATTAATTCTAATGGAGATGGTCATGAACATAATACTAGTCTTCCTTGGTTATTGAAGGAGCAACAGAGCAATATTGTAAAAGAGGTCAATCAAAAAATTAGGTTTTCGATGGGGTTTTTGTCGAACATACAAAATATATTAATGAAAAAAGGTGATTTTGGTGGGGTTAAAACACATGACTGGCATACATTCATTAAGGTAATTAGTAGGTTATAATATATTTCCTTATTGGTACGCATTTTTTGGAAACAAACAACAATTATTTGTTTTTTGTTACAGTATGTTCTACCTTTATCTCCCCCAGATGACTTTGACAACAACATAAAAAAAATTATTTATGCACTTGGCAAATACATGAGGTAAGTATTGTTTTATAAGGAAAATGTACTTCTTATGTGATTTGTAGCGAAACTTATTGACATGTTATGTTTTATTTGCAAGTTTATGTATGCCTTGATATTATTTTATTGCATCGACATTTGTAGGTGGATATCATCAAAAGAAATCCATAAAGAAGATATAAGGTATTGAAAGAGAGAAATTCCTCGACTAATGTGTCAAATGCAACACTATCTACCTCCAACATTTTTCAATGCACAAGAACACTACCTCATACACCAAGTTGAGGAGATTGAATTATGTGGACCGGTACACACAAGGTCGATGTGGATGGTGGAGAGGTTGTTGAAGTCACTGAAGGCTTTTCTTAGACAAAGAGCTCGTCCAGAGGGTTCTATGATTGAGGGATATATGGTATATCAATGCATGGTGTATATTAGTCAATATCTACCTAAATTAGCAGAAAATATGAATGTGCCTCGCATTTGGCATCTCGACTCCATCAACAAATTTGAAGGGGAGGTCCTATTGGGGAAAGGTAACATGAGGATTGTGAAAGGTAATTATTAGATGTTGACGTAGATTTAATATATTACACATTTATTAAATTATTCATTTATTAACAATAGCTAATTAATGATATCAAATTGTTATGCTATCATATAGTTGCTCAAGAGTGGGATGCTTTACATTTATACATTGCAAACAACCTTGATTGGATGGAGCATTGGATAAAATATATTGAATAATAATTCAGTAGGTTATCATGGGAAGGGGTGGGTAAGATGATTAAAAAAATGCATCATCATCGAGATCAATTTCCTAATCTTACATTAGGGGAAGTTGATTTATCCTTTGGTTTAAAAGATAATCAAGCAAGTAAAAAATTTTACCCACATTTTCCTAGTTTTTTCCCAATTTTTCAATGTATTTGGTTTGTTTAATTTTTGAAATATATATTTACTAAATCCTATATGAGGTTTATTAATTGGAAATGTATTTTTTACTTGTTGTCCATGTTGCAGTTGAAACATCACAAGGCTATGTGGTGTAATGGTCATAAATTTTGTATCAAAATGTTGGATGATAAGAAGGAAACCTCAGATTGTGGGATAACTGCAATGTTTAAGGTCACCAACATTTCCTCTAGAAGTGACAGAAATCTGGAAGAAACTAAGAATAGGTACTATGAGCATTTGGAGGATATAATTGAGTGTGATTTTAATTCCTTTAAAATAGTTTTGTTTGAGGTTAAATGGTACAGGCTATAGATGCATGAACGTGATCCTGAAAGAACTGTTATTGAGCATGATAATGAATTTACTATGGTTAATACAAGGGAATTTGAACCGGGTATAGATCCTTATGTTCTTCCAAGTCAATGTGAGCAACTATTTTACTCAGAGGTATCTGGTAAAGTAGGTTGGTCATACATTGTTAGATATAATCCAAGAGGAAGACCAGTACAGTATAATCATGTAGCCGAGGATGAAGATAATAACGAGGAATAAGATCATGATTATGTAGATCAGGAGAAGGTGTCTCATGTAGTCGATGTGTTAGACAAAGAAGTTGAAGAGGTTGATCATCCAAATGTAGGAGACGACGATCTCATTGACGATATCGATAACTATATTAGCGAAAATGGCGTTGATGATGATGTTGATATGAATGAGCCTTTCACAAATATCGATTCTGAGCTAGATCCTTATACAAATGTTGAGCTAGATGAAGAAGAAGATGACTAATATTTAATTGTTGAAAAGAAGAGGTATGTGTTTATATATTTTATATGATCTTGATATGTTTTTATTTTGTATAATATAGTATATGATACACGTTCTTTAGAATTTCAAATTAGGAAATATGGAGAAATTGAGAGTGATGTGAGGGGGGGGGGAGGTGGGGGAGGGGGAATAATTAGAGCTTCCACCTTCACGTGGTTTCCCCTATTTAGTAGAGAATGAAATGTTCTCGAAACCTAGAAAAGCTCTACGTGATTGCGCCTAATCATACCAACGATGTGCCTAATTGAAAGTTGCCCCTAGTCTTAGTCATCACCCATTATGAAATTTGTCACCCAATGATCATTAGATCAAAAGGTTGGAGGCATATGGACATTGGGAACATGAGGCTTTATAACCCTACAATAACAAGAGACATTAATTGAACTTTGACTAGATTGAAAGGTGTGTGCAATTGAAAATACTAACAACCCAAAACTAAAGGGATCAATATACATACTGTCAATGAGTGGTGATTTTTCCATGGTGTGTAGGAAGAGGCCTAGCACCTTCAAAATTATCATTCTCCAAATATCTTATACAAATTTTACAAGGAAATTCTACTAGGACTAGACACAGGCAACAATGACCTGTGAATGGGGCCAGCGTTGAAAGTTTTTCAAACTGTTTCTATATGCATTGAAATTTGACATGGATATAATATTCACATGCCTTAACGATATGGGAGGGTTTATGGACTCAAATTTGACTCACACACCCACTTTCTTCCATCATCAATTCATCATGTAAACCATAAAACCTAATTTAGTGGAGTCATCGATTTGTCGAGTTTTAGTGTTCCCAGTCAATGGATGCATTGTTGTTGGCATGGAATGGGACAACACATGTTCAACTTATTAATTTTCTTTCTTCACTTGATGTGGGACTAGTCATTCCTAGCCTTGAATTGAAAGTTGGCCCTAGTCTTAGTCATCACCCTTCAATGTGAAGTTACCCCTAATCTAATTAACTACCACACAATCACACGAATGCCAATTAAGTGAATAACAATTACCCTATTGTAGTGACATGCAAAAGTGAAAGACGGGAAAAAGAGAAATTATAAATGCACTTACCATCTTAAAGGTGCCATGTTGTTGAAGATAAAATAGTGTTGATGATCATTTGCAATGTTGTTTTTGGGAAATACTCATTAGAATCATATTCATCATTAGTAGAAGGATGATTAGGATGATTTCATTGATAAAAATAATATTGACATTCTGAGTGATGTGGCGCATAATGTGCATTCAATTTTTTTTACATAACAATTACAATAAGATAAGCATATAATGGAAACTAATCTTAAAATATATGGAAAAAGTTTTTTACATGGAAACATTATTTGTGATTTTTTTTTTTACCAAAACATATTATTTTTCTTCATTGCTACCATCATCACCCTTTTCATCAACATATTCCCCATTATAATTAGATTCATTGTTTCCTTCAATTTTATCTTTATCATTATGTCAATAGCCATTAATGAATCCTTAATGGATCCAATGTTGAAACTTAGAGTAGTAGAATGATATTATCTTTAGTGAAGATTTGATATAGATGCAATGCATCACCTCCTTTCACCATTATCTACACAAAATGGGATTTCATTAAACATTCTATCATTCAACACTAAATATACCTTATTAAAAAAACAAAAAATCCTTTCTCACCCATCTTTCACCCATCTTACTTATGAAAGAAACAAATATTTGATGGATTATTTAGTGAACTCAAACCTCTCTTAATAGATCCCTAGATTTTTTAAAGACATTTGTGAAGATTTACAAGGCAACATGAACCCAAGGGTTACCAAAAAATTGCAAGAACGTTTGCAAGGAATTGAGTCAACGATTTATGTACCATGCCTTTATTAAACTTGAAATGAAAATCTATGTGCATTGCTCATTATTCCTACAAAAAAAACTTTTTGAGAGTAAATTTGGGAGCCCGCCCATTGCTGCACGTGACCATTGCTACACACGACCATTGTTGCACATGACCATATTTGGGATCCTGCCCATTGCTGCACTCGACCATAGTTGGGAGTCATAGTGTGTTAGGAGGAGCCCACCCATTGCTACACGCGACCATAGTTGGGAGTCATAGTGTGTTAGGAAGAGCCCGCCCATTGTTGTCATCGATTTGGATATCACTGTGCACATGACCAAAGGGAGCACGCGACCAAGGAGATCACTGTGCAGGGAGGAGGCACACAGGGGGCACACTATGCAGGGAGGAGAGGGCACACAAAGGTCACTGATTCGAGGGCACATGAAGGAGATACACTGGGAGGACACACAGAGGGAACTGATTCAAGGGCACATGCGAGGGCACATAGAATGGTGAGTACCTCTATTCCCTTATACTGTTGTGTTTTTGGAGTAGGCTAAAAAGGTATGCAAGATTGAGATTCAAACACATGCCCTAAAGCCTTTTTTTTCTTTTCACAACAACCTATTGAGTGCTAGTCAAACATAGACAATCAACTCAAGGCTTTTGGAACCCGAATTTACTCATGAAGTTGAGAAGCAAGGGCTCAACTTGTGGCCACATAGTATTTTAATACACTTTGACAACATAAATAATGGACTACCAATCAAAGAAGGGTAAATGAAGAGAGTGAGCGACATTTATACAATGGAAACTTCGAATGATCAACACTTCTTTCAAGAGGTTAGGTCATTAAATATATAATGAAATGAGGTTAGGGGCATCAAGGACTAGATCAATTCTTCAATGGATATTCCAAATATAACTTTTAGATCTAAGAGGCCATGGCCATTGCAATATACAATATGAGCTCCAATATGCATCTATAGTACAAAACATATAGTAAAACTCATAAACTTGAAATAGGTATGGCTTTTGGAACATTGGGAATAGAAAATTCATGAATAATGCATCATGCACAAGGCTGGAGGCATTTTTTTTTCCTAAGGGGAATTAAACCACTGAGTTACAAGATCACAACAATGACATAAATGAACTACTCATCACAAAAGCACAATCCAATCAGGCTTGTGCAAATGGTAAGGAGGGAAATGCATGCGAGAAAAGATATTGAAGCTCAAAAACTCTATAAACACAACCTTGCCACTTATGCAACTATGAAACTATATGCAACTTATGCAACTATGCAACTGTATTGCAACAATGCAACTTATGCAACTATGAAACTATATGAAACTTATGCAACTATGCAACTATATGCAACTTATGAAACTATATGAAACTATATGACAATTTCGTATGCAACTATATGAAACTATATGAAAATATGCAACTATATGAAAAAATGCAACTTGTGCAACTATATGCAACTTATCGTCGGACTTGTGCAAATATAAATGAACTATAAATGAACTACTCATCACAAAGACACAATCCAACCGGGCTTGTGCAAATGGTAAGGATGGAAATGCATGGGAGAAAAGAGATTGAAGCTCAAAACTCTATAAACACACCAACCCTGTCACTTATGCAACTATGCAACTATATGCAACTTATGCAACTATATTGCAACAATGCAACTTATGAAACTATGCAACAATGCAACTTATGCAACTATGCAACTATATGAAACTATATGCAACTTATGAAACTATGCAACTATATGCAACTTATCCAACTATATGCAACTATATGACAATTTCGTATGCAACTATATGCAACTATATGCAAAAATGAAACTAATGCAACTATATGCAACTTATCGTTGGACTTGTGCAAATATAAATTAACTATAAATGAACTACTCATCGCAAAGACACAATCCAACTGGGCTTGTGCAAATGTTAAGGATGGAAATGCATAAGAGAAAAGAGATTGAAGCTTACAACTCTATAAACACAACAACCCTGTCACTTATGCAACTATGCAACTATATGCAAATTATGCAACTATGAAACTATATTGCAACAATGCAACTTATGCAACTATGCAACAATGCAACTTATGCAACTATGCAACTATATGCAACTATATGCAACTATATGCAACTATGAAACTATATGCAACTTTTGCAACTATGCAACTATATGCAACTTATGCAACTATATGACAATTTTGTATGAAACTATATGCAAATATGCAACTTTATGCAAAAATGCAACTTATGAAACTATATGCAACTTATCGTCAGACTTGTGCAAATATAAATGAACTACTCATCACAAAGACACAATCCAACCGGGCTTGTGCAAATGGTAATGAGGGAAATGCATGGTAGAAAAGAGAATGAAGCTCAAAACTCTATAAACACAACAACCCTATCACTTATGAAACTATGCAACTATATGCAACTTATGCAACTATGCAACTATTTTGCAACAATGCAACTATATTGCAACAATTCAACTTATGCAACTATGCAACAATGCAACTTATGCAACGATATGCAACTTATGCAACTATGCAACTATATGCAACCTATGCAACTATATGCAACTATATGAAAATTTCGTATGCAACTATATGCAACTTTATGCAACTATATGCAACTGCAACTATATTGCAACTATATGCAACTATGCAACTATATGCAACAATGCAACTTATCATGTTTTTTAGTGAGAATATGCAACTATATGCAACTTTATGCAACAATGAAGCTTATGAAACTATATGCAACTTATGCAACTATATGCAACTTTATGAAACAATGAAACTTATGAAACTATATGCAACTATATTGCAACTATATGCAACTGTGCTGGTACCACAAATGTATATTGGCACGATAAATTATCTTCTTGTTTTAACGAGTGTAGGTACCACCAAATAGGTATTTGTCGGATCTGTTTTCCTCGAGTGATGATCAAGATATACTAAGAGAGGTTGAAAGTGAGATGTGTTGTACTAGATCTACCAGTTCTAGATCAACTAGATCTGAAAAGGTAAGGAAAAGATTTCATATACGCATGCAATTTGTTATTGTCAACAGAGGGTCATGTAATTATGATGCTGAGAGCATAGGTGACATTGAGTTTCCCTTGAGGTATAAACATATAGTGCAATGATGGGAACCTAAGGAGCTACCTAAAGTGGACACAAATTTCTCCATCAGTGGGAGGATGTATCACATTGCTCCTTCGTCCTTACATGGATTGGGGTTATTTTCCATGGATGGCATAAAGGTCGGTTATGGAACTGTAACTGAATTGATGGAGTATGTTAGACCATTATACAAATACAATCACTGGTTGATGTTGGTCCGATATGCACAAAGTATGCGGAGATATGGAGTTGCCGCATATTATATACAACTTGTAGATAACAATTAAAATAAATGGGCATATATGTATATTGATGGAAGGCCAAAATCTACTGGAAACATTGTGGGATTTATAAATAGTACATGACCAATGGAAACAACTAAGAAACTAAATTGCATATTTGAGGGACGCGAAGGAAATCGTATATTTGTATGTGCAACAAAAACAATAGTTCCAGGTGAAGAGTTGTTGATCGATTGCAACTTAAATCGAATATATGGGGGGGTGTGGCTATGGGGGTAAATATCTTACATACCATTCAACTCAACCTTTGATCAATCATTGTTACAATTTATTGCTGCAATATTTCAATTTTTTACTGCATATATTTCATTTTTCATTATTTATTTTCTGATATTACTGCAATATTTCATTTTTTTAATGTTACAATTACTTTCATAACTCTTGTTGATTAATTTATTGTGTCAACATCTATCCAGGATGGCCGTGAGATATCACAGGCTACATCTGTCCAGGGTGACCATGGAAAGGCACCCATTGTGCCTCAACAGGTAAATGTTAAATACAATAACAACTTATGACTACAACAACTAAATTTCATAAATTTCATTATTTTTTTTTTTCTGATATTACTCCAATATTCCATTTTTTTAATGTTACAGGTGAATTTCATAACTTTTGTTGATTGATTTATTGTGTCAACTTCTGTCCAGGGTGACCGTGGCAGAAAATCACCTGTTACATCTATCCAGGGTGACCATGGAAAGACACCCGCTATGCCTCACCAGGTAAATGTTAAATACAATAACAACTTATGACTACAACAACTAAATTTCTAAAATTTCATTTTTTTTTTCTCATATTACTGCAATATTTCATTTTTTTAATGTTACAAGTGAATTTCATAACTTTTGTTGATTGATTTATTGTGTTAACATCTGTCTAGGGTGACCGTGGCATAAAATCACCTGCTACATTTGTCCAGGGTGACCGTGGAAAGGTACCCACTGTGCCTCACCAGGTAAAGTTAAATATAGTAACAATTTATGACTACAACAACTAAATTTATAAAATTTCATTATTTTTTTCTGATATTACTCCAATATTTCATTTTTTAAATGTTACAGGTGAATTTCATAACTTTTGTTGATTGATTTATTGTGTCAACTTCTGTCCAGGGTGACTGTGTTTGAAAATCACCCACTACATCTGTCCAGGGTGACCGTGGAAAGGCACCTGTTGTGCCTCAATAGGTAAATGTTAAATATAGTAATAACTTATGACTACAATAACTAAATTTCTCAAAGGTTAAAGTTCATCTCATTAATTTTATTCATCAATGTATTGTGGCATGGTCAACGTGGGAAGGCTCCCACTCAGGATATTGATGAGGAAAAAATATTGTATTCCACTGACCCAATGACAATTGTAACAAAGGCCTCGAAGAAGGATAACATAGAATATCTAGGTTTTCTTAGCAAAAGACCCTTGACACGGGAGGACAGGTCAAGAATTGTAGAGCTACAAAATACAATAACTAATTTTGGGGTAAGTGGCATCTTCACATATTTTTATCAGCTTTGACAATTTCATATCCGTTTTTTTGTTTTCTATTTTCTATATGATCTGATAAAGTAAATTTTTCCGTTTGTAGGAGTTTTTAAACCCCGTGTGTCGGGAACCTGCAGATCTTGCAACTGCTATAGGTAGCAGTGATGGTCCAATGCAAAAAAAATGTCGACATAGCAAAGTGAAAGTGAGTCTTTTTGAGCCTCACGAGGTTCCCCTCGAATCCATTGATGAGCGCAATGATTTTGATTAGCATGACACGTCAGAGCACGATGAGTTGGAGCCTGGGACTTCACATGACTCTAGAGAGAAACATACTGTAGATGGAGAGGAAACTATTCTGGATGGAGCGGAATGAATTAAAAGAACCAAATCACTAGATGTCACCTTTTTGGTGGATGACGCATGTGTTCTGATCAAGATTCAAAAGATTGCAGGTAATTGTTTAATTAATTGATTCATTTTTTTCATGAAATTGAAATGGACATTTGTTGAGATTATTATAAATTAAAATGGATAACATGTTTCTGCAGGAAACAATGTTTTCTATAGAAACTTAAATGACAAAGCATTGGAGCTGTTTGGCCCCACCATTCACACACGATGGAATGGCCAAGATAGAAAAAATACAAGTGATTTAATATACCACGTGGTATACGTTTTCGGCAACACTTTCAACAAGAAAGTGGTTACAAAGTTAGCCGGTGAGAATTTAAAATATACCAGGGTCCAGTATAGGGAGAAATTGCAATTAGACCTCAAGCATGAGAGCCCTCCCATGGTTCTAGAGAAATAGTGGAAGGCCCTGGTAGAGGATGCAAAGGAGAACTTGTTTAAAAAATAAGGAAGACATCCATGAGTTGGTCAAGCAAGGTACATTATCATATTATCAGTGAAATATGAACATTTATGTTTTTCGTTCCTGTTTTAAGTAACAATTCCGATATCTAATTTTTTTCAAAAAATCCATATGTAGGCTACCAGACACCTCCAAAGAAACCAAGGTCAGAGTAGAAAAACACGAGCAACATAAACTAGACCAGGGTGGCTATGGAAAACTAAAATCCTGAATCATAAGATTAAAATGATTAACTGTGGTTAATATTTATTTAATAGTAACAAACAAATATATGTTTTTGTTATTGGTATTTTTAACGGTGTTATGCATTGTTGTTAAATATGTTCGACACTGCTGCCACCAAGGAGGACCTAAAGCTTGGTTACAATAACAATTTTAAAAGTGTGATTGATTATAGAAACATCTTGGGCCAGACTCCTATCTCCCCAGCCATGCAAGTAAATAAAATGAATAAGGAAACTGCAGTAGCATGCTTGTAAAGTCTATTCATATTTTAGTATATCACCCTTAACTAAGTATTTATGTTTGTTTTCAAGCAACAGTGCTACCGCAACAGTGAATCTAGTGGTATTTAGCATACTCCATGTCATACAAGGGTGCACGTGTCTACTGATAGTGGGGATCAGAGTACCCATTCCGGTATGTATGCTTCAGAATTACAAATATTTACTATGATTGTAGATATGTATTTCCTGACTTATACTTATATATTATCTTCTCAAAATTGAAGAGCATGTAGCTCAGGAGGGTGAACTGGGAGAGGAACCAAGTGGATAAGAAATTAATGCACCAACTATCACAGTTTCATAGACAGGTAAAGAGAAATAGTGTAATGTTAATCAAAATGATGAATTAGTTATTTCATTTATATTTCAACATATCGATATGATCATTTTCATTGTTGCAGTTCATGACCCTGCACAGATGCCTCGACACCCTTCTCAGCGATGTACCAGAAGTATGGTACATGAGCGCATGGACACACAAACAATAGAAGGACAGAGCACATGAAATACAATGTCCTTGGATGATTATGATACCCCAATTTTTAATTTTATGAATGTAAAAAAACATAAATCAAAGAAAAATTAGATGTATAAATTCATGACTTGTATTTGGATGTTTATCAATGTTTATATGCTCATATGATTTAATGTCTATATTTTCATATATTTTGATGCCTATCCTAGTTATGCATGAATGTTTATATGTTTTCTATATAAACAAAATCATTTGTTGGGTATGGGGAATTCAGAGCGATGTGAAGGGGGGAGGGGCCATATGAGCTTCCACCTTCACGTGGTTGGCCCTGTTTAGTAGATAATAACCTATTCTCAAAACAAAGAGAAGCTCATTAAGGTATGTGACCACTTAAGTTTATTCTAGAGTATTTTACATAACTAATTGCATGTTTATTTTCTTATATATTATTTACTCATATAAAGAATTTGTCTTTTATGATTCATGCAGGTCTTGGTGATGGAAATGCATCTCGTGGGAAACTCTTATCAAGTTGTATGGGCTAATGGATCTGACAAAAGGACAATGATAAGGTAAGGGTTTTGACGTGTTTTTTAAAGTATGATTTATACTAGTAAAAGTTCACAGTCCTCATGAAAGGATAGAATTGCATTTTTGGTAGACAAGCATCGATATTTTTAACAAAGTATGAATCATAGACTATGGGAAAAACCTTTTTTTGTATTCTTACATTGACCAATACAACTATAACATATTTTTAGTACAAATTCTTAACCACACACACACACACACACACATGAAACCTAAGTAAACAAATGATAGAAGATAAAGGGAGAATATGTATTGATAGGAGTCAATGGAGATAATAATATGAATAATGGAGTGGAGAGTGCACTCTAGCATTTAATTGAATGATACTTGCGTCCAACATGTCTCATTGTAATGTATGTTGTGATAGTTGTGTCTTCTCACTATAATGTATGTTTCTATGTCCATCATGGGATTCCTAGAGCAACACCTATCATTCATGATCCAACATATAATAGTCAAGAATCCCATACATTGCTAATATGTGCAAGTATTGTATGATTAACTAATAATTTGTATCCTTAATTATGAGCTATCAATCTTTACTATCACCATATTCTTATAATGCATGTAGATTTATATTTGAAGTTGGAAATATTAGTGAAGAATTCAAGAACTACTTCCATGCAAAATATATCTACATTCAACACTTTATGAGCTATCCCAACATTGTTCCAATTGTGGATTTTCGAGAGGTGATTAGGTCCC
>ML798521.1:548635-562132 GCA_009831015.1 Picea engelmannii | reverse complement strand
AAAATATATCTACATTCAACACTTTATGAGCTATCCCAACATTGTTCCAATTGTGGATTTTCGAGAGGTGATTAGGTCCCACATTTTATTTACCTAGTTTAACCACCACTTCAAAATCAAACAATGAAAATAGTAGCAAACATTGATAGAATCAACCTTCCAACATTGTATTGTTAACCAAATACTTGACCACTAAATTATCAATGGACAACTTGAAGGATTGGTCCAGAAATAATACTTGAACACTAAACATTAGTTGTGCCATTAGACACTAGTGTATCTTTAATCTCTACATGAATCCCCTTAATGGAATTTGGTAGTGTGCATATTTGTGTCAATTAGTTCTCATACTCCCTAGGTGGCCCAAAACTAATGGACACTTTGGAATAAATGACATAGAAGAATACTATTCTCCAACTCAAATTTCCAGTAGTAGTTGGATTAATGTAGTCTTCCAACTATCCTATGGTGAGATTAATGTAGTCTTCCAACTCTCCTAGTCATCCAATACTTCTTCTATCTATTTAACAAATGTATTTCCCTACATTAGATCCAATGGATATACCATCCAATAACCCTTCTTAACAAATGACATCATTATCAAATTCCCAATCAATCCATTACAATATTAGGTATGGATATTTGTCATCTACTATGTCAATGAACTCAAAGTAAGCATAAATATTCACACAATCGATATAAAATTCCATCTCGCCAATTTGACAATGGGGAAAATGTGTGATTGGTTCACCTACTACCATTAGATCGACAAGTGGACCCAATTTGGTACTTCGGTTCTGTTACTTCATAATCGTCATTGTATGAGATGTCATTATTTCAGCTACCTCTACTCTTGTTGTCTCTACTCCGGTGTCGTTACTTCAAAATTGTCATTGTATGAGATGTCGTCACTGTAGTTGTTGCTACTCCTGTTGTCGCTACTCTAGTTGTCGATACTCCGGGTGTTGTTACTTCGAAATCACCATTGTACGAGATGTTGTTACTGCAACTGTCGCTACTCCGGGTGTCGTTACTTCAAAATCACCATTGTACGAGATGTCGTTACTGCAGTTGTCGCTACTCCTGTTGCCACTACTCTGGTTGTCACTACTCCGAGTGTCATTACTTCAAAATCATCATTGTACAAGATGTTGTTACTACTATTGTCGCTACTCTGGTTGCCGCTACTCCAGTCACTGCTAATCTGGGTGTCTTTACCTTAAAATAGTCGATGTACTAGATGTCGTTACTCCAAGGTGTTTCTACTCTAGTCTCCGCTACTCTTTGGTTGTCGCTACTCCAGTCGCCACTACTCTTTGGTTACTGCTACTCCTACCGCTACTACTTTGGTTGCATTTACTCGTCTACACTCCTGCCAACATGGATATCGATATTTCAGCTACCACCACTTTTGATGTCTCCTCTTGAATCGACACTTTCATATTTCACGACTGTAGATGGCAATATTCCTGTGATGATGCTTCTGCATAATAGGTGAGTCACTAGGTACATCCTCAACCAAATTTAATGGATTTGGGTACTATTACACATGGCATAGGAATTCACACCTGAGTATGGTCTTAACTTTAAGTTTGGGGGATATTTTATGTCTTTTCCCAAAGAGTCATCATTACCCTCTTTAATCACATGATTTCGCAATCACTACTTAAAACTTTTCAACGCCATTGTACGCATAGGGATTGGACACACCTACCAAACCATTAATCATCCACCAAGATATTAAATTCGTTGTCATATCGTCATCATTACTTACCTACCACATCAGTTAATTTAAATAAAAAATAAAAAAATCCACGACTCTTTCCACAACACATTTTCCGCTAAATTGTTTTGCCTGTCGTTTATCATGAACTAGTCGTCGGTACTCCTCAAGTAGGCACAATTGATGAAACAGAATGAGTGGTGGATAATTAAGGTATGAGCCAGTAAATACTACACAGGTCCGTCGAAATCCGGAAGTCTGGAAAATTTTCTAGAATGTAGGTTGGGACGTTTATTTCGAGAGGTTACAAGGATTCGATGCAAACATTACAACAAAATTCACCCAAAATTTTGGCAACCACTCCTCCATGGTCCCTAGATTAAAAATCAGAGTCACAGAGGAAACCATTACAACAACTAGTGGGTTGCCGATATCCGGTCAACAATGGTTTGTCTGGAAAATACCACTCCCAAAATTTCAAGAGTTATTTATGCGTGAAGGAGAAGAAGTAAAGCCGAAAGGGAAAGGATACAAATGAAATTCTCTACCGCCTCCATGGGCCAGGGTATCACTATTCATCATAAGATATGTGACATGCGAAGGTTTCCCCTCTACCATTTACAAATATTATCTCAAATTGCTCACATCTCTGTGTTTCCAACAACGCATAAACATGCCCTATTTTCTGTGTAATAGCGTTCAGCGGATGGCGCGAGCAGCTCAGCGCTCACGCCAACCACTCAAAACCATCACAAATCATGGTATTTTTAAGATACTATTCATGCATGCACTAGATCAAAGCCTTGTAAGTTGGCCACAGTTCATAAGACTCTCGGAAGAGGAATTGGTATAACTTATCCCAGAAGTAGCAGAAATCCTAGCATAGAGAGAAGGGTTGAGAAAGTTAGCAGAGGCTACCAAAACTATTGCAGAAGGGCAGAGAACGGGTGTTGATACACAAGAATCAACCTTAGACGAGGATGAGAAAAGAGGGAAACCATTAGTGGAAGTTAGAGAAGTTGTGGGAATGAGGTAGGTCATTAACCTGGATTCAGAAGAAGAGGAAGTGGAGGGTTATATTCCTCAAAACACTTTTCCTGAACAAGAAAGAGATGTTGCTACTCTCTCAGTAGATGAACAAGAAATATATGATGACACTCCCTCAGTAGATGAACAAGAAAGAGATGTTGCTATTCCACCTGCAGATGATCATGAGATGGATGATGATAGCCCTTTGTCTGATGAGCAAGAGAGGAATGATGCTACTCCTCCAATCTATGAACAAGAGGTAACTGATGTTGTTACACAAGAACTAGCACCAAAACATTCTGAATTTCCTATCTGTGAAGATGGTACAGCTACTCCTCTCATTGGTGAGCAGGTAATGACTGACACTGTAACACAAGAACCAATGTCAGAACAAGTCGTTCCTGAAAACCCTATTTTTGAAGAAAAAACAACTACTCCATATTGTGAGCAAGAAATGACTGATGTTGTTACACAAGAACCAACGTCAGAGCATGCTTCTCCCGAAAACCCTGAACTAGAGTTGGGTGCTTCTACTCCAGAAGAAGTGTGATTTAAACAAGAGACAAGCATAGAGGCTGCAGACAATGAAGCTGAGAATGAGGTTCATCCTAGGGGATGGGCTGAAGAAATTTCTGTCAAACAGGAATTTGTCAAATTTTGTGCAAGGAGAAGAACCCCTACTCAGGAACGTTATAGGAAATCCTTTAGAGAAAGTATGCAATTCAGGATTGAGAATGCCAAGCTAAAGAAGCAGGTGCTCCACCTGAAGAAACGAGAACGAAGATACAAAATAATTTCCAAGGAAGCAGTGAGGAGAAATGCCAAGGAGACTATTTCGGCAACTACCCAAACTGTCGATACTCCCACAGTATCAACAACTACTCAAACTGTTGATACTCCCAGAGTAACAAAAAATACTCAAACTTAGTTGGTGTTGCATACAGTAGCTACTCAGACCGAGCCTATCTTTCACACCTCTACAGTACCAACAACCATTCAGACTGATCCTATTTTGCACACTTCCACAGTAACAACATCTACTCAATCTAAGCCAATGACAGATACAACTGAAGCTCAGGTAGTTTTGTTGAAAGCCGAGATACAAAAGTGGAAGAAAATTGTAGCCCAGTTTCAGACAGAAGCTGTCCCTTCTTCAATGCACCTAAGGACATTGAAATACATAAGGGAGCAGACTGCTAGAGTCGTTGTTGACTATGAGGAAAAGTTGGAAGAAGAGAAGAACAAGGGCGATAAATAGAAGGAAAAGATTGCAGAGCTGGAGGCATATATACAGAGGTTAAGAGATGACAAACATGAGATGTATGATATCACCCAGTAGGTAGTAACGTGTCGCTCCCCTTCTCTCAACTATGCGTTGTTCCTTCATGAACAATATTTATTTTTCTGTTTGGAATGTATTCACCAGGAGATTGTTTATAAGATTAAAGACCCCATGCAATTTCTTAGGACCTTGAAAAGTTATGAAATCCTCACACAACATATCATGTGTGAACTGTACATGCACAACTACCTTCTAAGAGATGATAAAAAATTAAATCCAGATCCTTATGTGGGAGATGTCTAATTGAGGCCTTTCTTTCCTACACCAATATCCAAGTGAAGTGGAAGAAGGCACTTGATTATTTAGAGGAAAATCAAGTACATAGACCCCTTCAGGTTAGAATGGAGAACTTTCAAGTTGAATGGATCATCCACAAACATAACTATTTCAGACAGATTCCCAATTGGCCACATAATATGGAAACTACACAACAATTTTGTGCTAAGATTTGCATAAAATAGTTGACCTATTGCAAGGAAGAAGCACTTGAAAACTGTGACCAGAGATGGGCCTTATCACCACCTGTTGTCAGGGACCAGGAAGCATTTGGAGCTCCCAATTTTCACAGAGCCATGGAAATAATATCCAGGTATATAACATGTATGAGGTTTTGTGGGGTTTGATGGCTAGGTTTGAGATTTTCATTCCCCATCATATGGATGCCACTTGATCAATATAAACCTGATTACGAGGTCCAGAGAGAATGGTGGAAGGATATAATATTGACTGGTGGATATAAGTTTCCAGGGACAGATATGGCTGAGGCATATGACATAGCAGAACTTCAGGCCCAGTATCAAGGTTCCAACCTAGATCTGCGAAAGCGACGACCTGCACGAAGACGTGCACGTGACTAAAGTTTAGGGGAGATGTGTGTAACCACAAGGGTAAGAATGCACCTCTATTATGTCATTGTGTGTATTAGTTCAAAAATGTTATATATTGGTTGGGGGTTTACCAAATCATATCACTAATCTATGAAATATCGTAGGAACACAACAAACACATTATGGCAAGATGATGCGATCAAGGATGCAGCGCAGTCCATGGGTTGAAGCTACAAAAGAGGACCTGTTCCATGGTCCAACATTAGGTTATGTTAATCGATTCAGCCTTTGTGTATTTTTAGGAAGAGATGTGACCCTAATATTTGAACGCTCTGTGCTCCATCAATTGCATAAAAGGTCGAACAAAGATAGAGAAGGGATTAGCTAGTCAGTCAAATAGGTAGGAGTTGTCCTGTATCAAGACTGTCACCTATGTAATCTCATTTTATTTAATGAAAATCGAGTTTCTTCTGAGTTTCTGAGTTTTCGTGGCAATTAGTTCACCGCAGCCCTGATCGGGGAGTTGGGCCCGTTCTTCTGGTCAGGTGTTGTTGACTTATGATATATTTTTGTTGTGGTTTTGTGTGGAATCTGTTAGATCTGTGTGTTCTGCTTCATTTACAGTTATCCAGCTTCATTTGAATGTTACAGTTATTTATGTTTAAGAACCAATAATCTAGTTTATGTTCTTTATTTTACTGCAATTATTGTTTACTTACATGATCAATATTGAAAGAAGCACAGTCTTCACATACACTGCATGGTAGCCTGTAAAACATTCAGGCCACTTGGTTGAAAAATTAAATGTATTAGGTGGTAAATCTAGATGATATATCGTACCCAACAGTGAGGATATAAGTAATTCCTTTCAATATACCCCACTACATAATAATTATAAAATCATGGTGGCGGATGATCCCTCTCTCACCTATTCATAACTTTGCAAATCTAGAAGGTTGCAAGGATCATTGCTTGTTGCATTATAAACAACCAACAACTATCATCTCATGTTTTCTCCTATATTCCACGTGAAGACCCTAAAAAAAGTCCTAAATCCTAAGAAATAAATGTATTTTGACTTTCATCTTCTGCTGGATTCCCTTCTGGCATGTAGGGTGGAAATTAAGACTATAACATATACTACTAGCTATTCTTCTTTCCACCAAATTGCATTACTCCAAGTGAAATATTTTCTATCTCCCCTTCATCATGTGTGATTCCTACTCATTTATAGTGGTACGTGTTACCATTTGTTGGCATTAATGTGAGTACCCCGACTTCAACAAGTGAAACCATCCTTCATTTAGGGTGGTGTGAGAAACTATCACCTAGAGTAGTGTGATCACCCTTCGTTTCAAAACATTGTGATCACACTAACTTGATTTGGTGTGAACTACCCTTCGAGTTACAAATTTCCATTTCTCTTCATTTATATGGTATCATGTACCTTCATTTGAATAGGGTGAGTTACCTTTACTTGAATAGGTGTAAGTGTCTTTGTTTAAACAAGTGCTCCATTGTTGTGATCTACCATTCTTTCAAAGCGTTACAACTTTTTTCGTGGGAACAACTTTGATTTCTTTCATTCATATGAGTGTGAGTAACCTTCACTTTTTTGGTAAGGGAATGACTCAACCAAAAGGCTACAAGTTCCTCATCCAAAAAGCTACAAACATAGTTATTGAAAGGGTGTGAATGCATTTAACCTCATGCTGTGACTATCCCTCCACATTAATAAGTTAAATTTGATATTCAAGGTAATTATTGTGACCAATCTATATTAATATCGATTAATGGTTGTGAGTGCATTTAAGTGGATAAGTAAAGGGTTTCCACACTCTCACAATCATAGTGATAGATTTAAAAAAAACACATCTCCCATATTGTCCCCATGGGATACCCCTACAAAATTGTTTTCGACCTCTAGTTTAGAGCCCTAATATCTCAATTAAAACCATTCATTCAAGGGAATGTATTTTATCTTCCCCTTCATCCCAAGGTGCCTTGGGTTTCCCTTTTGGTCCACTAAGAAAGACACCTAATAAGTCCAAAACCCCCCTCTGATAAGCCCTTATCACATAAGAAACCCTTTGAAGGGTCAATCACACATGAAAATATTGAGTATGGGTCAATCACGAATCCCTACATCCAGTTTTTCAGTTTCCATTTGTTTTTAAACCTAAAGGAAGTGTGCCAATATCGACGAAAGTTTGTGGCACTTTGTCATGGTTTTGCATTGCACATATAGCATCTGTGTCGTAGATTTTTTCTCTACCAATCATTCGCGTCTCTATTGCCATGCTTTTTCGTCGCAACTTTCCACACTTTTATGTCGCACCTATGGAATCTGCGTCGTAATCTATTGATATGTTTTTTACTTTGGCACGGTTTTTCATCCCTATTGCGACAAAGTTTCGTCGCTATTGCCACTCTTTATAAGGTAAACCTATCTTAAGGATGATGAAACGTGGAGGGTTTATTTTTTCATTGTTTCCACGAATAATGGGTTCGTGGATATAGCAATGAAAAAAGTTCCACGAAAAATAGTCTTTGCTTTCATGGAAAGTGCGACGGATATGTGTGGCAATAGCAAAAAAAAACCATGGCAAATTTGGTCATATGTAGTAGTGTGATTTTTTACTTCTACAACTAGAAATTACAATTCGTCTTTATTATTATAATCATTTATCACATTAGCTGCATAAATAAGGTCACTGAAAGAGAGGCAATCGCATAAACAATAGAGGCAAACATATTATCCTGGAAAAACCTCATGGGGAAGAAAACCTAGCAAAATCTTCCTAAATATAGATAGACAAAAAACAAAGCAGAAGATCCTCCTCTACTCCTTCATTAGGAAAGAGTAGCAGACTACTTAACCAAGAGATACCAAGAACCCTCCTTGATGTCACACCTGATTGCAGTAGGTTATCCTCCAATACTTGCACACTACAGAGCTAATCGGTGTGTGTGTCCAAATGAGGCGTTGACCTCCCTTATAAATAGTGGTCTGACCAGCCTAAAATTAGGTCTGGGTCAGCCTGTCACTTTACCCTCTTAATTTACATTTAAATGTCAAGGTACAAAAGGGATGACTTTTACAAAGGCACAATAGGTCCTAATTAATAAATATAATATAACAATATTATTCAACACTCCCTCTTAGGTAGAATATTCTTCGAAGTTACAATATTTCAACAATAGTCATACATTCTTTCCCTTTAATCAGAAATAGAGGTCAATTTCCCTTGGGCACTTGCAATGGAATTCACAATGATGTCCAAAGAAGTGGCCAAGGAGACTTTGCTAGGCTCTCTAGTGTCCCTTAATTGTTCCTCAAGGGTTCTTAATATAACCAACCCCTCATCAATTTGAGTGTTTACATTGGGTGGTTGTGGTGGGTTGAGGTTTTGATCTTCTTAGTTTTCTTCTGATGGGTTTTCATTGTATCGGGGTTCCATTTTATTATATATGTTGCAATTTAAAAGCCATGGCATCTAAATTAGGTTGGTTTTTTAATTAAAATACAAAATTACAAATTTTTTTTTAGTTTAGATTCTTGGAAGCAAAAGACTAAATTGGAAATGACTAAATTGGGTTAAAAATAAGATAAATCAAACATACCTAGACATGGTGGCAATATCCTTCCTCTCTAGCTCCTCCCTAGCTCCTTTATTCGTTCAATGAGAGTAGAAACGCGAATGTAGTTTGTGCACAATGACCAAACATCGCGCTCGCGGACTCTTTAAAATTTGTATTAGTAGGAACATGCATGCATTCTTAAGAACACACACGCATCCCTAAGAATGTGCATGCATCCCTAAGAACGAGCACATGTTATTGCCATTAAACCTACATGGCAAGCTTCGTGGAGGTTCAACCACCTCCAAACCTAAAGGTTTACAGAATGCATGTGCATTCCTAAAAATGTGCATGCATTCTTGTGAGTGCACATTCTTGCTGCATGGATTGCCACTTTTCCGGCCACGAACTTCATGCACTTACCCATATGTTTAATGCACATTGTTGTTGGAAAAACTCTTCTCTCGATTTAAATATTCTTATTTCTTTAATCATCTCCTTGTATACTTTTTTGGACATGAATTGACATGTTTTGGATATCATTTGGTTTGATGTTTTTATTTTTCTTGATCTTCTTGAAAACACTAGTATAGTTTCTGAAATATACTACTCCATGACCAAAAATGTTAGTCATCATATTTGATATAAGTTATATACATTCTAATAATAAGAATTTGAATTGGTTTTTAAGTGAGTTCACTATAAATTACTCACAAAAATGTGTAACGTGGGTTAAGGATAAAAATATACTATTAGTATATGATTAAGTTAATATAAATGAGTCATATTTATTAGTATTTAATTCAATCCTAACACTATTTAGTCAGCGTAGCATGTTTATCATGTTGATTAGGATGATAATGTTTTATCATGTTAATTAGTATAAAACTATATAGTTAACATAGCATGTTTTATCATGTTGATTAGGATGATCATGTTTTATCATGTTAATGTTAATTAGTATAAAACTATATAATCATCATAGCATGTTTTATCATGTTAACTAGGATGATCATGTTAATTAGTATAAAACTATAGGATCTTCAACTCTCAATCACATGATGAATATAAGCGATGACATTTATTTTCCTACAAGTACTCCATTTTTTTTTTTGTATAGGCATAGTTGCATAAAGGAGATCACTTATTAATGCCCCACTACAAACAAGGAACTCTCTACATATACTAAGGGGTCTCCTCGACATACACCAAGAGAACCTTAACGGGCTCTTGTTGACATTCACTAATGAGGTATCATTGACATACAGTGAAAAGGTCTCATCGACAAATGATAAGAGAATCTTGACGTATATAAATAATGTCATTTTTCTAATTTTGGCTGGACCAATAATAATAATAATAATAATATATTTTTAAGGTCACAGCCAAGCCACCACACCAAATTGGTGTATGAGACCCCCTTGTTTGTGGGACAAGGGACCCTCTCCGCGCAGCGATTTGACTGGTAAAGTCTACAGAAATATACATACATATTTCTATATAATTATATATAAGTAAATGAAATCGATGTCCCACTCTCAACAAGAGTATTTTTGCATATGTAAGGGGATCTTATTGACATACATAAAGGAGATCTTGTCGACATATTCCAAGGGGTATCGACATAATAGTTACATTATATTATGTAATATACTACTGTTATATTAGTAACATTATTTTGTCGACATATTCTAAGGGGTATCCACTATAAACAAGGGTGTTTTTACATATGTAGGGGGATCTTATTGACATACATCATACATAAAAGAGATCTTGTCGACATATTCCAAGGGGTATCGACATAATCTACGTCGACCTAGGAAACTAGACTGGAGAAATGCTTATAATCTACGACGACCTAGGAAACTAGACTGGAGAAATGCTTTGGGTCAAGCAAGTTGGATTAAAAAGATCGCCAGAGTGAATATCTCTTGTTTCCTTCCCAGCCATCCTTAATTGTGTTAAATATATTGTACCCTCAACAGCATGACTGTACACTGCCAGCTGTACTGGACAGTTGTACTTTCTATTTTTGTCTTGCTTGAGCATATATAGCTCAACCATCTTACATTGTAAGTGTGATCTTCTGAGTTCTGTACTTCTTCATACATTTGAATATACTATTCTTTTCTCTCTGCATTTCTCTGTCCTTCACAACTTATCATGGTATCAGAGCTTCAGCAGTAAGTCTCTTCACACAGTCGGGAGAGCAACTCGATCCTCACAGCGTAGAGCCTCACAGATCTTGAGAGCACGCGTCACAGACTTTTCACAAGGTTTGGAAAGCTGTCTGCAATACTCTTTAAAGATTGCCGTAAGAAGCTTGCGGAGGAAGGAGAGATAGCAGGAGAAGAAAATTTAAAGAAACCTGCACAGTTTTTCATAGAACCGTCAAAGATTGACGCAGAAGAGTTGCAGAACGGAAGTTCGCTTAAAGAACTCGAAGAAAACGTTCAAAATTGTTAAAGATTCATGAGAAAGGCATAATTGTTTAAAGATTTCAAGAAATAGCTCAAATCTATCAAAGATTGTAGCAGATAACGAAGAATTCGTGAACTTCTTTCAAATTTTTGAAAGATTCACGAATCTTTTCTTCCACAGGAGGAATTCTGTCAAATTCGTCAAAGATCGCGTCAAACACGCAAGGAACAACCAGTGAGGCCATAAGATTCGTCCTGCGTATGAATTCGAGGTGGAAAACTAGTTCAGAAGGGAACAAGAAAGCGCGGAACAGGCGAAATAATTTCAGCCATCAGATCTTGAACACAGGCCCGACATCCATTAGATCAACAAGAAGTTGCACGACGATTAGTCATGTGGAGCGCACAGGAGGTTTTTTTTCACATGCAAAATCCCGACGTCACCTTGACCATCCGATCAAGAGACACGTGGCGAGATCCTATCCCATCGCACAATCAGGAATCGGGAGTTGGAGGAGCGAAAAAATCCCCTCTCCAAAAACTCTGATATGCAAAATCGCGAAATCCCGAAACGATCATAGCCGTCCATCTCACAGGACAGGTGGCAGCAGATTAGCCCATCGACATATCGGCATTCAGGGTTTCAAGTTGTCAAAGAAACTTGACATCGCAATTCGTGAAATCGCGATACGCGATATAGCGATAAGATCTCAACCGTCCATTTGTTAGGACACGTGGTGAACATCGCAGCGCCCGTCGGCATTTCAGAGTTTGGGGTTTCAAGTTGTCAAAGAAATTTGACATCGCAACTTGCGAAATCGCGATACGCGAAATCCCGATAAGATCTCAGCCGTCTATTTTTCACCGGACACGTGGAGGATATCAAGGGCACCGTCAGCGTATCGGCATTTGGGGTTTCATGTTGACATAGGTTTGGAGCATCGCAAGTCGCGATATCCCGAGGACGCATAAGGACCGTCCATCTATCTTGGACGCGTGGCGCAAATCCAGCGACTCAGAAAAAGTCCCGAAGAGGAAAGCGCCATCGGCACATCGGGATTCGGAAAATCGCGAAACCTGAGAACAAGTGATCGGGTTTTCTTCCAGTGAAATCCCCGACGCAAATCTAGCCGTCCATCTGCTCAAGATGCGTGGCAGAGATCGAGGCTTTCGGGAAAAGTCCCGATAAGCGAGTTCATCGATTTTTCGGGATTCAACATTTCGCGGATCCTGGAGACAAGAGGTCCGGGACACATCATATCGCGAAATCGCGAGGAGAGATCACGACCGTCCGTCTGCTGGGTCACGTGGAAGCAATCAACGAAATCGGGAAAAGTCCCGAAAGGAAGCACGCCATCGGAATATCGGCGATCGCGAAATCGAGGAGGCAAAGAACCTTGACATCAAAAATCGCGAAATCCCGATTCGCGATATCTCGATACGATCTGGACCGTCCGATCAATGCACGATCTGGACCGTTGAAAAGTTGAAAGGCGATTTTTCGCATTTTCGGCGATTTGAAAGCCAAAGGAACGGGAAAAGCCCGTAGCTCTTACACAAGGTGCGTGGTCACATTGCAAGGAGACTAAAGGGCCAATCCAAGCCTGATAAGATCCTATCGGCCATCGGCAAACTAGCCATCGACAAATCGGCGTTTCTGAGATCGGAGGTAAATACGAATTTTTTCCCTCTCTTTTTCCTGATTTTTTTTTTAAAATGGCGTCGACTACCAATCTCGGCCCGACTCAGGGTCCGATTCTTCTTGGTAAGAATTACGAATTTTGGTCTCTTCGAATGAGGTCGTTCTTGCAAGCACAAGAGTGCTGGGAACTCGTGGATCTTGGCTATGTGGAACCAGATCCAGCCGCCCTCACTGCCATGACAAATGCGCAGAGAATTGCTCAGGCAACTCTAAGGAAAAATGAAAACGAAGCGAAATTCTGGATTCAGAATTCTGTGGATGATTCGATTTTTTCGAAAATCACAGGCGCTGGTACTTCCAAACAGGCCTGGGACATCCTCAAAACGTCCTACCAAGGAAATGACAGGGTAAAAACAGTTAAACTACAGTCCTTGTGGACACAATTTGAGACTCTCAGAATGACAGAGTCCGAAACTGTAGATCAGTTCATGACCAGAGTCATGGGAATCGTGAATCAGATCAGACTGATTGGTGAAACCATCACTGATCAATGAATTGTTGAAAATATTCTCAGAAGTCTTCCCAAGAAATTTGAAATGGTTGTCACAGCCATCCTTGAATCCAAGGACCTGTCAACATTCTCCACAGATGAACTAATTGGTTCTCTAGTGACACATGAGACAAGACTACATCTCACAGATGAGTCAATCTCCAATGCCTTCCAAACTCAGTTCTCATTCAGAAGAGGGAAAGGCAGAGGACGAAGTAAAGGAAGAGGGAACAATTAATGTAACCCTCATACCAGTGGAGGGAACAGACAACAATATCCAAATCAGAATTTCCAAGGTCAAAGAAATCAACAACAATATCAACAACAGAATTTCCAGCCTCAAAGAGGCAGAGGGAGAAGATCTAATGACAAAACTAGCATA
>ML798521.1:518145-533978 GCA_009831015.1 Picea engelmannii | reverse complement strand
CGGCATTATGGTTGAAATTTCGATCCGCAACGATATGGTAGAGTTTGTTTATATTCTGATCATGTGTCACCGTATTTATGATGTCATGGGTTTGCATTTATATGTATTAGGTGATGTTGTTAAATTCTTATTTGTTTTTTTTCTATTGCACTTCGTCGTTCATAGACGTAACGAAGGGGGTCGTTACACTCAAACACCATGTTTGGTGTCCTTTCCTTGTTGTCAATTTTTTGGTTGTAAAACAAGGGAAGGAGATCCATAAAAATGAAAGTTTAGTTCATAAACCTGAATCAATCATGACTTTTAGTGTTATGGCTATGTTTTATATATTCAACATTGAATTGTTCAAAACTTCTCTTATACTCTTTTGTTGCAAAATTAATATTTCTTTATCCAATCTTGTTATTTCATTTAGAACCTCAATTTTTTATCTAGATTGGATCATTATATTATTTTTCATCTATCTCAGTACTTTTTGGGTGGAAATATTGGGGGAATCAACTTGTAGGGCCATTTTGATGGCTAGTCCAAATTTGGAAATTTGGTTCCAAAAAGCTATTTGAAATCTTCTGGAGCCATTTTGAGGCATCAAATGAAACCTTTTTCAGTTCAAAACTTACTATGGAGAAAGATTCTATATTATCCACATTTAGACCTTTCCAATGGTATAATAATCACCTCAATCGGAGTTTGTATGTGAAATGTATGCCTCCCGCAAGTTGACCTACCATATTAATCACCGTGGTGCGAGTGGATGCCATGTCAACCCCCATTACTTAAATGCATGGGGATAGCCATGTAGTGGATTTTCTAAGAAAATTCTAGAAGTTTTAAAACCTTGTCACAATTGAGGGTTGATGAATTCAAAACTCTACCCCTAGATGGCTATTGGGCTATGTTAAATATCGGGCCACTAGGAGGAGAAGGGGTTCCATTCTATGTTATTGTATTTTGTTCCATATAAGAACACAAAAACTGGGAGTTGGAAATTAGAGAGCATATGAAAGGGAGTTAATTTTTTGTAGTAGCCTAATAGGACACAAGTGGTAGATACATCCATAGAGAGTGATTTCTCCTTTGTACTTGCAATATTTCCATACCAGAGAAAAGAGAGTAGAGAAGCCTCACCTTCTAGCTGGTTTTTCTCTTGTAAGGGTTTCCTAGAAAAAATATTTGTGTTATTTTGTGGATGATGTGTTATTGTATTTTAATATTATCTACTTTCTATATTTTATCTATTTCATGCATAAGTAGAAAAATCAATAACTAAAGATTTTTTAATATAAAGGAATTTAACCTTCATAGTGTAGATTTCAATTTATTTATCATATTTGTTGTGATGAACTGTTCTAATGGAATTTCCATGACATTTTACAGATCATATTGGTATTATAGTATGTTTTATTTTGGGTATTTGTGGGAATTTGGAGGATCCAAGAATCATCTTAAAGAAAGGTCCCAAAAACCCTAGCCATGGAAGACAAGTCTATTCATAACAACTCTCGAGATCTAGCAGAAGAGAAATTTGATAGGTTGGAAGCATAGGTCACTAATATCAACTGAAATATGAACCTCCTCATGGAGGCTATAGCAAGAAATATTGGAATATTTAGATAAGATGGAGGGTCTAACTCAGACATCATATGGGGGGGAAAATCGACAGATCAAGAAGACCTGGGAAAGGAGTCATGGAAAGAACCCAAGAAAGGGCGGTTGATTTCAAGTGTGGTTAACCCTTCACAATAACTATTCAATGTGGAAGTGAAAGTGTACATAAATACATACCAAGGTGAGATCGATGCATTAAACTAAATAATTGGTTGTAGAAACTATAAGTTTATTTTAGCATCCACGATATAGATGAAGAGAAAATGGTTTCATTTTCTAGATTGAAGTTAGAGGGCCATTCTTTAACCTAATGGGAAACTCATACAAAAACACTTAGGATGGAGGGTGATATGCTAGTAACTAGGTGGGAGGAATTCAAAACCCTCATAAAGTCCCAATTCTACTCTATTGGGGTATGTAGAGGAACAATGGATTTGGTGACACTACTTTTGGAAGAGGCATGGGTAGAGTGTACAAGAGCACATATGACCATCATGTTGGGTATCTCTCCCAAGAACCCATATGTACTCCTCAAGTATATAAGGGGTTTACACCATCATCTACAAAATCAAGTGATGCTCTTCAAGCCAAGGATAGTGGATGAGGAATGTGTACATGAAAATTACCTTGAAAACATAGGCCAAAAGAAGGGGAAACCAAGTGGTTCTAAATAAAAATATCACCAGGAAGATTCTAAGGAGGGGAAGAAGAAGTGGAAATGGTGAAAGCATAAGAAGATGGTAGCCAATGAAAATTATTGCAAGGATACCATCAACCATTGAAACTATTGCAATATTCATAATCAGACCAAGGAAAAGTGTTGGAAACTACATCTAGAGTTGAATGCAAAGAGCCACAAGAAGGACATAAAGAAAAATAACCTTATAGCCACAGATTCAAGAAATCAAGTTGAAAGTAGTTGTGATATGGATGAAAATATTGACTGCACATCTATGCATAAGGAGGTGAATTTGAGTATCGTTCATCACTAGGAAGAGAAGAAAATGACCAAGCTTCTTATAAATCAATATTAAGGTGAAGAATACCAAGATAGATGTTATGTTTAACTATGTCTCACAGGATAATCTAATAGAAAACAATATGGTAAACAAACTTGGATTGGAGGTTCACAATAATCCTATCCATGATCCATTAGGTTGGGAAAACAAGGATGCAGAGATCAAGGTAACAAAGAAGTGCAAGATTAAATTTTCTATAAGTGCTCATTTTATTGATGCAGTATAATTGTATGTAGTACCACTTGATGTATGTGGAGTAGTGTTTGGAATCCCATACATGTATATGAGGGATTCTATATTCATGTGGAGATCTAACCAGTGCCTCCTCATTAAGGACATGAAATTCTTCATCATCAACACACACAAAGGAAAATAAAAAATTTCACTTGTAAGTGTCAACAAAGCTAAGAAATTGATTAGTTCTAGAAACAAATATGTTTTACTTTTCCTAAGGGAAAATCAGTCTGGTGAACAATCATTAAAATTAAAGACATCTCTATAAGGGTGTACTAAGGAGCGTACAAATAAATTGGAGTTGCTAAGGGAATACATGTGAGTGTTCCAAGAGCCTAAAGAGATACCACCCAAGAGGGAAGTCGACAACGAAATCCAATTATCTCCAGACCCCCCCCCTTGCCAAATATTGGGCTCTATAGACAGTCTGTTCTAGAAGCAAACAAAGTAAAGAAGTAGTTGCAACAATTTTTAGAGAAGGGTGTGAATCGTCCAACTACCTCACCTTGTGGTTCAATCATCATAATAGTGACTAAGAAGGATGGGACTTGGAGAATGTGTATCGATTATAGGGAATTGAACAAGATTACAATAAAGAATTAGTACCCTCTTCCCAGGATCGATGATATGTTGGACCAACTGCAACATGTCAAGTACTTCAATAAGACAAATTTGAAATAAGGATATCACCAATTATGAGTCAAATAAGAAGATACCTTGAAGACTTCCTTTAAGACAATATAAGGTTTGTATGAGTGTTGGTTATGCCATTCAATTTATTCAATGCACCAACTACATTTATGAGACTAATGAATGATGTTTTACGCCCTTATATAGATTCATTTGTTATTTTCTATGATGATATAATGGTTTATAGTGCTATCTAGGAGGAACACATATCACATCTTATGCAGGTGTTAGAGACCACGAAGAAGAACCAACTATTTCCCAATATCAATAAACGACAGTTTCCTTAATAGTCTTTTGTATATATGGGGTATGTGATCAGTGGAGGTGAGCTCAATATAGATCCCACCAATATGGAGGCCATCATGAAATGGCTAGTTCCTACAATTTGCATAGAAGTTAGGAGCTTTGTTGGGGTAGAAAAATACTTGTGGAAGTTCATATCTTCATTTTTAGTAGTAGTTTCACCACTCCACACAATAACAATGAGCAATAAGAGTTTCCAGTGGGGGAAGAATAAAGAAAATGCCTTTGATGAGATGAAAATAAATATCATTCAAACACCAATGCTCGTTCTACCAAGATTGTAGAAGCCTTTTGAAGTGGATATAGATGCAAGTGGGTATTCCATGGGAGTCATCATGGTGTAGGGAGGAAGCCATGTCTGCTATCATTACAAATTATTTCACGGGGAAGTCCTCAATTACCCTATATAGGACAAGGAGATTTATTCCTTGGTACAAGATATTAAAAAGTGGAAGCACTATTCAATGGGCATGGAGACCATAATACACATAGATAATGAGATAATCTAGTATTTGTAGGGCCAAATTAAGTTACAACAAACCAAGAACTACAAATGGATGGGGTTCTTACACTAATTTCATTTGTTCATAAAGTATAAGAAGGGTAGCACAAACAAGTTGGCGTACATTCTTTCATGGCCACCGAAAACCAATATTATAGATTTGGGAACTCTGATGCACATGCAACCTTTTACCCATGATACATATAAAGAGACATACATAGAATATGAGGACTTCAAGGAGTTGTTTTAGAAACTACATGGCCAAATTCATCTAGAAGAAGGTGAGAACAAGGTGGACTATAATTTCTAGAATGACCTACTCTACAAGATCGACAAGATTTTCATTCCTAAAGGTGAACGATTACAGCTTATTAGAGAGGATCACATATCCAAGGTTGTAGGACATTTTGGTGTTGGGAAGACAATTTCCAATTTATAGAGGTATGTGTACTAGCCCAGAATGCAAGAAGATGTAGAAAAATAGATTAGAGGATGTATACCTTTGTGTACCAACAATACCAATAATAAGAATCAAGGTCTATACCATCCATTACCTATACCCACTCTTTAACAACCCCCAATTGAACTAAGGATCATTACTATGCGAAAAACACATAAATACAATTTTGTTTTGCTAACTAATCATATAGCTTACCAACTACAGGAAAACACACAGTTTTAACCATTTGATGATAGAATTAGCTAGATACATCTACAAAATTATAAAATAAACATAAAATGAAACTAATAAACTCAAATACAACAACACATAAATTGTTCTCAGAAGCATAGTTAATAGATGACAATTAAAATCATAATGCAACACAGAAAACGAGATAAAACAATTATATTTAAAAAATGGTTGTGTATCCATCTACTTGGGACATAAATTCCACCCAACCATAGACATGTTGTTCCAAATATCAACAAAAAGTCACCCCCAAGCTGGGGATAACAATCTACAAAAGAGGGTGGTCTCTCACTTTCCACTAGCAACTTAGAAATCCCACAACCCACTGGTATTCTCCTATAGCTATCCCAATTTTCGACCAACTCTCTTTCTCTTGACTTTTCCAACAAAAAAATGTAACCCTTCACTTCTCTTAGTCCATCGAGCATCCCATTAAATTATCATGGTTTCTATGGCACAGGTAATCATGTATATTTCTATTGCGAAACTCAAGGGAGCTCATTGCTAGGAAAACTACCAGGACAAATAGTAGCAATCAATAGTTTTTACATTGTATCTCAAACAAGAGTTCACTCTTTAGGCCTAAAAAATTGGCTCTTCAGTCTTATGCTCCAAATACGCTCCATATTTCTCCCTTTGTGGTTGCTCGATCTCAAGGATCTTCTTTTCCACCCTTTTATTTTGTTCATGCAAAAACATTGATTGTTTAAAACTATTTTAAATTTGTATATGGATTTTATCTCTTTTCTTTCTTGCTTGAATTACACTCTTCCCGAAATTTATTGTACTCATCCCCCATGCTACGAATAAATATGGGATGTGACTTCTCACACCCTCCCTCTTCCATCCATTCAATGATTGGCTTTGGGAACACTCAACAACAAAATAGAAGGTTCATATACCAATAGAAAATTTAGAAAGTGGGTTGAATTAATAGACATGGATAATTCCCCCTTGGAACCCTCTTAGGAATTGTCTTAGACCATCCCCTCTCTTGTGGATTAACCATCCCCCATCTTTTCCCATATCCCCAATAGATGGCATCACATTTTGTTATTAAAATTTAGAAATACAATTCACATATACATCGCTTGGACGTAGTGACACATTGTATCCATATTAAGCATTAATTAAACTGGGGATTACAGAGGGTACATTACATTCCCCCTCCCCTAAATTTTTTTTTCTTCCTCAGTGCACGCTATGCTAATATACATACATATACAAATTTACATCATAATACTATGAAACAAAAGTTATGCAATTTTGCAATTCCCACAACAATTCCAACCAAAACTGCCTATTCCTCTCAACTTACTGACCCAAGGAATGTACCCCCCTCACTGCTCTCATTCCATTGGGTTGTACCATTATTTTATCAAGGCCCCTAGTTAATGTTGGCTCGGACTCTGAGACGTGGTTATGGAACTATAACTACTCAAAATGGAGTTGCATTCTTATATTATGTTTTCTTCAAAATTGAGAAAACTTTATGGGTATTCCTCCCACATATTTTATTTGTGCTCCCATTTTTCATATTTAGGACCATAGTAGGTCCATTGAACCTTTACCAACCCCATGTATTTGTTACTTATCACTTTGACTTTCCAGTCCAAGATTCGTACTAGTTCAACCAGGAAATCTACTTCGTGTTCCACCTGGATCATAGTCCAATCAATTATGTGGTTAGGGTCAGATACACATTTATTTAATAATGACACATGAAATAAATTATTCACTCTCATGGATGTATTAAATGCTAGCATGTATGAAACTAACCCTATCTATATAATATCTCAAAATGTCCACAATATCTTACTTCCAACTTTGGGCATCTTCCTAATCTTGCCTAAATCCTCTTCGCTTTCACTTTTAAAAACATATGTTCTCCCACTTTTAAATATCTCAAAACTCTATTCTTGTCTGCATAGATTTTCTTCATGTCCTGGGGAGACTTTAAATACATATTGATATTTGTCATCTTCTCTTCCATTTCCTTCAACTCTGTCTATCAGATTATCCAAACTCACTGGCATGTTACACTTCCTACCACACAATGCTTCAAATGGACACATTTTCAATGAGGCTTGATACCAATTATTGTAATAAAATTGAACTAAGTGAATACAATATTCCCACATTGATGGTTGGTTTATCACATACATTTCAAGCATGTCCTCAATTATTTTATTAATTCTCTCTATTTTCCGATATGAATATGGGTGATATTTTGTACTAAGATTTAGTTTTGTCCCAAATCCTTTGAACAAACCCTTCCAAAAATTGGATGTAAACTTTGTATCTCTGTCTAAAACTATTTTCTTAAGCACCGCATGTATCATGTCAATCTTATTTCATGTAGATTTATACAATATTTCCTTCCTTGTGTGTAGTCTTCATTGGAATAAAATGTGTTTCCTTAGTTAATTTATCCACCACCACTATGATGGAATCATGTTGCTTTATTATTTTGGGAAGCTTTGTAATAAAATCAACTGTAACTACTTCCCACTTCCATTCTGGAATGGGAAATGGCTGCAGTAACCCAGATGTATGACGATGTTTTTCCTTCACCTTCTATCATTCTAGACATCTAGCTATGTGATTAGCCACTTCTTTCCTCATTCTTTCCCAGAAGTATTGGCTTCTCACAACTGAAATTGACTTTTGATATCCTAGGTGCCCCACATACAACGCATTGTGCATTTCCCTCACCATTTCATTTTTCATATCATTGTATTTGGACACATATATTTTTCCTTTGTATATGAGAATTCCATCTCCCTTTAGCTCAAAGTATTTAAATTTCTATTGAAAATTACATTTTTGTAATGTTCATTTTATTTTTAAATATTGTTGATTTGAGTTTGATGCTGCGATAATTTTATCTTTTAGATCATCCTTGTACATGATAATGGATGCAATATGCATCTCATGTTCTCTCCTGTTGAGTGCATCAACCACTGTTTTTTTTTTTTCCTTTTATATTCTTAATTTCAACGTCATACTCACTAAGAAATTCAATCCATATAGTTCATTTGGCATTTAATGTGTGTTGTCCAAAAAAATATTTGAGTCCACAATGGTCTATCCTTAGCTCAAATTTCCTTTCCATGAGGTAATTTCTCCACATTTTTAATGCATGAATAATGGATGCTAATTCTAGATCATGGGTAGAATAATTCCTTTCATGCTCTTTTAATTTCCGGGACTCGTAGCATACCACATGATCTTTTTGTGTGAAGAATCCATAAATCCTTTCCTTGCATGCATTAGTGAACACCAAAAAATATTTTTCCCAGTTTTCATCTTCAATACGGGCGCACTTGTCAATATGTTCTTCAACTTCTGAAATATTTTCCCACACTTGGAATACCATTCAAATTTCACTGCCTTCTTTTGAAAAGAAGTGATTGGACTTGCAATCTTTGATAATCCTTTTATAAATATTTAGTAATAACCAACAAGAACCATGAATGATCTGACCTATGTCACATTTCTTAGAAATGGTCATCCTCTAATTGCCTCTATATTCTCGGGATCAATTGCTATCCCTTCTACAGAAATTGCATGCCCCAAGTAGTGAATCTTATTTTGATAAAATATGCACTTAATTAGCTTAGTATACAATTTACGTTGTCTTAAAACTTGCAACACGATTATTAAATGTTTTTCATGCTCCTCTTATGTCTTTGAGTAAATGAGTATATCATCCAAAAACACAGTTACAAACTTGTCTAGGTATTCCTTGAAGAATCCATTCATCGAAAACATAAAAATAGTTGGGGCATTTGATAGCACAAATGACATTGCTGTGAATTCATAATTCTTGTATCTTGTCCTAAGTGCTTTCTTGTTGATGTCTTCTTCATTTATCCTCACTTGATGATAACCTGATCTCAAGTCAATATTGGAAAATATTCTTGCACATTTCAGTTGATCAAATAAGTCAACAGTCCTTGGAAAAGGATATTTGTTCTTTATGGTGACCTTATTTAGCTATCTAAAATCAATAAAAATCCTTAAGGTTCCATATTTATTCTTCACAAAAAGAGTTTGGAACCCCAAGGTGACACACTTGTTAATATATACAACTTCCTTAACAATTCTTTAAGCTACATCCATAACTCCTTCAATTTCGGTGTGCCCATTCTGTATGGTGTCTTGGACACTGCGGAAGCTCCTGGCACCAAATCAATAAAGAAATCAATACTCACCACATTATCTTTGGCTTCCTCTTCCATATGGGATGCAAAAATATGACATCCCTTCTCGAAAATATTTTTCAACTGCATGCTAAAATTTCTCTAATAGTTATAACTCTTAGAATTCCTTGATCATTTCCTTGCTTCCCTTCTTCATCAAGACATGTGATTGAATTGTTGTAACAGTCTATGACAATATGGTATTTTTCCAACCAATCCATGCCAATTAGACAATCATATGAACCCAATGGTATGATGTTCACATATACCTTTGTGTTGAGTCCATTCATGTCTATTGGACAATCTTTAACTAGCTCATTGATTTTCCTATTATCCCCTATGGCTAATTGAACTAACCGAGATTTATTATACTTATTCCTTTGCATGTGAAACATTTCAATGATGTTAGATTTTTTGTAACTATGGCTATCTCCAGAATCTATTAAACTTGTCGTGGGTTGATTATCAATATTACCTTCCACTTCAATCATGGGGGATTGATATTGTTCTTTCTTGTTGTCTAAGGTTGCATAAATCCTTGGCATGTTTCCTCCCATGTAGTCAACTACTTCAACCTCATGAATGTTGTGGAAAATCCTCATTCTTTCATCTTTTTGAGTGCAATCCCTATATAATTGATTTCCCTCACATCCCCAAAATTGTACAGGTTGTTTCCTTGGCCTTTTCCCAAATGAATATGCAGTCTTGTGCTCATTTTGGGTTGGCTTACCTTTTTTATTTTATTGGGAGTTTTTCTTGAAAAATAGTGGCTTAAAACATTTCTTCCTTTGATCATTTTTACCATTAATCTTGTCTTTCCAATATTTTTGGAAAATTGGCCTTCCTCTGCTTTACTCATAAATATGATTTTCTCTCCTTATGGATTCCTCCAAAGTCCCAGAGTTATAATATTATATCTTATAATTGTAGAAGGAGGGTAACCCACTCAAAAAAGTTTGGATTTTTAGATTCTTATCCTTTATGAAGTCCACATACTTTAATAATTCAAGATATGTCTTCTCATATTGATCCATTTCTATGCTTCCCAACTGGATCTCAAATAATTCTTTCATCTTCCTTTCATAATAATGTTGGGAAACATATTTCTCTTGGAAATATCCTTTAAACTACCTCCATGAGATCCTCTTCTCATCAAGGTGCTTGGCTTGCTTAAGTTGATCGCACAACATGGATTCCTTTGTAGGTTACAATTATAGATTCTACCCTTGAGGGGTAATCATGCATCTCAAAATATTTCTTCATTTCCAATAGCCAAGCCTCAAACTCTTCTCCTTTCCTGTGATCACCATTGAAAGTTGGTGGCTTGATTTTCCTGAGTTCACCTTCCAATATGTTTGGATCATGCCTTTTTCTATTCCTCCTAATAGTATACACACTTGGGATTCTCCCTGGACCTAAACTTGCATGAGGTATTATAGTGGATTTCCTCGGAGAATCTTGGCACTTTCTTATGCTTCTTGACTATCTATGATTCCCACAATCATCCCTTCTTCTATGGTATCTCGATGTTATCACTTATCTAGAATTAGCTACTTTATTAGTGCTAGAGTCTTTATTAACTTTCATATGCAACATATTCAGAATCTGAAGTATCTCTTCTCGAGCTTTCATAATCCTTTCATTATCTGCCCTATAGCTCTACACTTCCCTATGTAGGCTTCTCATCATTACATGATATTTCTCACCTCTTCTTCCATTAGAATATATATTAGAATTTCCCATGCTGACATGTATACCATTGACCTTGTTATCATGGCTATAAGATCCATGGGAATCTTCCATAAATCCATTCCTCATATCAGAACCAAAGTTGTTTTTATGTACCTCTAGTTCTCCAATAAATGTCCATGTAATAATTATTGTTAACACATGCATACTATAAAATGTTTCATTAATTAGAATATAGGTTATTCATCATCTCATTTTTTGAAGAACAGAATGGACTAAGTGGAAATATGATCTCTTAGACACATTCTTCTCTAAAACGTCTCTCCACCAACTGTACTCATGCCTCATTCTGAGTGAAAATTTACAACATTCATAAGTTGAAATTTCCACTCACTCACTGCTATAGAATTACTTTATTACTTTTTGATAAAATTTTAGTTCCCAATTCAAAATTCTAGGTGGATATATGTCTTTTCCTCTTCAATACTTTTCCAACAAATATTTGTTTACTCAAATATGAGTTATGAGTTGAAAGTTATGGTCCAAAGAAGTTTAAATTGTTTTCCCATTTTATTCCTATATGCTACATGTGTCTTCCTTCTCTTCCTGCACATTTTTACATAACCAGATTTCAAATTTGGCTCCATGATTGTCTTATATGGTTCATAAAATTTCCATAGATTTCTCTTTTGCCTCAAACAGACTTCTAAGCAAGGCGTTATGCCATCTGGAAGTAAATTGGTGCTAAAATTTTACGTTAATTGTTTCAGCTATAATTTTCTCATATGAGCTCTGTTTTGTGAACATAATAGCTCATTGGAAATATCTCCTTCAATTGTTGTATTTAAGATACATGGGATGTATGTGGTGCCTACAAAACTTATAGACTTAAAAATTAGAACCCTTAAAAATGTTTTTTAGGCCTTAAAAAATGTCCTACAAGTTCAAGACCTTCAAAATTTTGAAAATTTCATAGAAAATGACTATTTTACCATTACACCAGCCTCTTAATATGCGTTTTTGATCTCCAAATCGGGGGAAATATCATTCATTGATCTGAACTCTATCGGTGATCGACATTTTCCTTTAGGCACATGCAACACCCTACCAAAATCGTCAACTCGACCATTGGCCATTAGCCCTTTCCTTTGACAACCGATTTACAAGACATCTCTTAACCGACCAATCCAACCATCGACCATCAAATATCGGTGATTTTCATTGGAAGATGAAAATCCTTACTAATTTGAATAACTCGATCATCAACCATTAACCATCTCTTAGATGACATGGAAACTAAGCTAATGTGTCATGACGAGCCATCCTAAGGTGTCAGCTTGGATGATGTGGCACGGCATGTCATCATTCTCTTTTCTTCATTAACCATCGATAGCTCCCCTTGGATGACCCAAAAAACTTGTCGAATTTTCTGATTTGATCATCGATTGTTGTTGATCGACAATTAATCTTGTCGAGCAAACACCTTGCTAAAATACTTAATGAAATTTTCCAACCTAACCATCGACCATCGACTATTTCTATCGGAGACTAAAAAACTTTACCAATTCGAAAAACTTGACCATCGGTCGTTGGTGAATTCTCTTGGCCAACTCCAACACTTAGAAATTTTTGATCAAATCCTAGATGAATTTGGATTGTCGATATACCGTTCAAAATGATATTTACCATTGGTCTTCTCCAACTTCCAAATGACTGAAAACAAATCTAGACAATCGATATATCTCATTTTCCCAACTGCCAACAATGAATCTCAGTCGTCGATCTGCTAGACCTTTCCAAACTCCGAAAACCTTATAAGTTTTTAAATATATTCATGATGAATCTGGCCATTGATCTGATATCAAATGTGATCTTGGTCATAGATTCATTAAACTTCATCCAAATTGTTCAAAGATCATCAAAACATGAAATTCGACCTTCAAAGTTGAACTTAGCTCTACAAATTTGCATATTAATGCTTTGTATCAGCTCCTCGATGATTATGAAGCATTTAAAGCTTGAGTTTTCTCATGAATTTGCGGATTTCGCTCTAAATTTCTCCATTTTTCTCCAAATTCATCATAGATAGAAATATATAACAATTAATTTTCACAAATTTTCACTGGTTGTTGGTCCATATGGGTCCAATGTTTGAAACAAATTATCTAATATCAATTTGTAACAACCCTTGGATGAACTGATGATCATTACTATACAGAAAACACATAAAGCTGAAATTTTTCTGCTAACTATTCTTGTAGCTTATCATCTATGGGAAGAAATACAAATTTAACAATTTGTTGATACCATGAACTAGATGCATCTACAAGATTCCAAAATAAACATAAAATGTAGCTAATAAAATAAAATATACCAGCATATAAATTGTTCTCATACATATAGTTAATACATAACAAATAAACTCATAATGCAACACAAAAAACAAGATAAAACAATTATCTTTTAAAAATGATTGTGCAACCAACTACTTGGGACAAACGTTTCACCCAACCATAGACTTATTGTTCCTATCAACATTAATTCACCCCCAAGCTGGGGCTAGTAATCCACAAAAAATGGTGGTTTCTCATTGTCCACTCACAGCTCATAAATCCCACAACCCACTAGTATTCTCTTACAATTATCCCTATTTTTCACCAGCTCTCTTCCTCTTTACCTACCCAACCCAACGAATGTAATCCTTCACTGATCTCAATCCATCATGTGTCCCATTTATTTATCAAGGTCTATCTAGCATAGGTAACTAGGAATATCTCTACTAGGAAAATCAAGGGAGCTCATTGCTAGGAAAACTACCAGGAAAAACAACACCAATCACTTCCCATTATAGTGCAACTCACACATGAGTTTAGACTTCATTCCTGAAAACCTGGATCTCTAGGATTCTGCTCTAAATACGCTCTATAATTCTCTCTCCATGATTTCTCCAGCTCCAAGATTTCCTTTTTTTTCTGTATGTTTGTTGTTCATGCAAAAGCATTTACTGTCTACAAATTTTGTAACTTCCAATATGAATTTTATCTCTTCACTTTCTTTCTTTACTAATACTCTTCCCAAAAAATTCTTGTACTCAACCCCCATGCTCCCAATAACTATGGAATATGAATTTTCATACCCACCCTCTTACATGCATTCAATGATTGGCTTTGGGAACACTCAATAACAAACTAGAAGGTTAATATACCAATAGAAAATTTAGGAAGTGGGTTGAATTTTTAGACATGTGTAATTCTCCCTTGGATCCCTCTTAGTCATTCTCTTATACCCTTCCCTCTCTTGTGGATCAATCATCCCCTATCTTTGTCCATATCCACCAACAATTGGCATCACATTTTATTATTAAAATTTAGAAACACAATTTGTATATACATCGCTTGGCCATAGTCACACATTATATCTACATTAAGAATTAATTAAACTACGGATTATAGAGGGGACTTTACACACTTGAACTTGGGAAAGTATTTCCATAGATTTTTTGGAAGGTTTACTAACAAATAGGAAGGGACATGACTATCTTTTTGTTGTAGTTGACAAGATTAATGGAATGTGCATTCTCATGCCTTGTAAAAAGACCATCAACATATAGGAAAAAGCTACAGGGTCCTGGTAAGAATATCAAGTCTCTATGATATGGTTTTTATTGAGGTATTTGAAAAGGTGGGAGATAATGCCTACAAATGCAGTCTACCCCCATATATGCACATTTACTCAGTAGTGAAGATGGAGAATATCAAACTCTATGATCCTTCCATGTTGGATCAAGAGGAGGTGCATGCCCTACCTTCCATAGAGGAATTAATACCAGTTTCTCAGGAAGAGTTGGTAGAGGACATAGTTTTGTAGAAGAGGTCTAGAACTACAAGACATAGGAAACATGACCTTTGGCTGATTGGATTGAAAGAACAACTTCCAAGCAAAGCAAAATGGTACTCCAGGGAGAAGTTAGAGGAAAATTCTCCTCGCCTCATTCAATAAATATTTTGGGGACCAAAATCCTCCCTAAATGGGAAGGTGTGATCTCTATTAGATCACTATATTATTTTTCATCTATCTCAATACTTTCATGGTGGACAAATTGGAGTAATTAGCTTGTAGGGCCATTTTGATGGCTGGTCCAAATTTGGAAATTTTGGTCCAAAAAACTATCTGAAATCTTCCAGAGCTATTTTTAGGCATCAAATGAAACTTTTTTATGGTCCAAATCTTACTATGGAGAAAGTTAATATATTATACACATCGATACTTTTCCAATGGTGCAACAGTCGTCTCAATTGTAGTTTGTATGCAAAATTATTCCTCCCACAAGTTGAACCACCACATTAATCACCATGGTGCAAGGGGATTCCATGTCATCCCCCATTACTTAAATGTGTGGAGCTAGCCACATAGTGTATTTTTTAAGAATATTCTAGAAGGTCCAAAACCTTATCACAATTGAGAGTTGAGGAAGTCAAAACCCTACCCCTAGATGGCTATCAAGTTATATTAAATATTGGAGTGCTAGGAGGAGAAGGGTTTCCATTATATGTTATTGTATTTTGTTCATTAGCAGAACCAAACAACTGGGAGTGGGAAATTAGAGAGCATACAAGAGGTTAATGTTTTGTAGTATCCTAATAGGCCACCTGTCTCGGGTAACTCCATAGAGAGTGTCTTCTCCTTTTTACTTGCATTACTTCCATACGAGAGAAAATAGAGCATAGAAACCTTGTCTTTTGGCTTGGTTTTCTCTCGTAAGGGTTTTCTAGATAAAATATTTGTGTTATTCTATGGATGGTGTGTTGTATTTTATTGTTCTCTATTTTCCATATTTTATTTATTTCATGCATAAGAAAAAATATCAGTAATTATAGATTCTGGAATCTAAA
>ML798521.1:491222-516304 GCA_009831015.1 Picea engelmannii | reverse complement strand
TATGGGATGTGACTTCTCACACCCTCCCTCTTCCATCCATTCAATGATTGGCTTTGGGAACACTCAACAACAAAATAGAAGGTTCATATACCAATAGAAAATTTAGAAAGTGGGTTGAATTAATAGACATGGATAATTCCCCCTTGGAACCCTCTTAGGAATTGTCTTAGACCATCCCCTCTCTTGTGGATTAACCATCCCCCATCTTTTCCCATATCCCCAATAGATGGCATCACATTTTGTTATTAAAATTTAGAAATACAATTCACATATACATCGCTTGGACGTAGTGACACATTGTATCCATATTAAGCATTAATTAAACTGGGGATTACAGAGGGTACATTACATTCCCCCTCCCCTAAATTTTTTTTTCTTCCTCAGTGCACGCTATGCTAATATACATACATATACAAATTTACATCATAATACTATGAAACAAAAGTTATGCAATTTTGCAATTCCCACAACAATTCCAACCAAAACTGCCTATTCCTCTCAACTTACTGACCCAAGGAATGTACCCCCCTCACTGCTCTCATTCCATTGGGTTGTACCATTATTTTATCAAGGCCCCTAGTTAATGTTGGCTCGGACTCTGAGACGTGGTTATGGAACTATAACTACTCAAAATGGAGTTGCATTCTTATATTATGTTTTCTTCAAAATTGAGAAAACTTTATGGGTATTCCTCCCACATATTTTATTTGTGCTCCCATTTTTCATATTTAGGACCATAGTAGGTCCATTGAACCTTTACCAACCCCATGTATTTGTTACTTATCACTTTGACTTTCCAGTCCAAGATTCGTACTAGTTCAACCAGGAAATCTACTTCGTGTTCCACCTGGATCATAGTCCAATCAATTATGTGGTTAGGGTCAGATACACATTTATTTAATAATGACACATGAAATAAATTATTCACTCTCATGGATGTATTAAATGCTAGCATGTATGAAACTAACCCTATCTATATAATATCTCAAAATGTCCACAATATCTTACTTCCAACTTTGGGCATCTTCCTAATCTTGCCTAAATCCTCTTCGCTTTCACTTTTAAAAACATATGTTCTCCCACTTTTAAATATCTCAAAACTCTATTCTTGTCTGCATAGATTTTCTTCATGTCCTGGGGAGACTTTAAATACATATTGATATTTGTCATCTTCTCTTCCATTTCCTTCAACTCTGTCTATCAGATTATCCAAACTCACTGGCATGTTACACTTCCTACCACACAATGCTTCAAATGGACACATTTTCAATGAGGCTTGATACCAATTATTGTAATAAAATTGAACTAAGTGAATACAATATTCCCACATTGATGGTTGGTTTATCACATACATTTCAAGCATGTCCTCAATTATTTTATTAATTCTCTCTATTTTCCGATATGAATATGGGTGATATTTTGTACTAAGATTTAGTTTTGTCCCAAATCCTTTGAACAAACCCTTCCAAAAATTGGATGTAAACTTTGTATCTCTGTCTAAAACTATTTTCTTAAGCACCGCATGTATCATGTCAATCTTATTTCATGTAGATTTATACAATATTTCCTTCCTTGTGTGTAGTCTTCATTGGAATAAAATGTGTTTCCTTAGTTAATTTATCCACCACCACTATGATGGAATCATGTTGCTTTATTATTTTGGGAAGCTTTGTAATAAAATCAACTGTAACTACTTCCCACTTCCATTCTGGAATGGGAAATGGCTGCAGTAACCCAGATGTATGACGATGTTTTTCCTTCACCTTCTATCATTCTAGACATCTAGCTATGTGATTAGCCACTTCTTTCCTCATTCTTTCCCAGAAGTATTGGCTTCTCACAACTGAAATTGACTTTTGATATCCTAGGTGCCCCACATACAACGCATTGTGCATTTCCCTCACCATTTCATTTTTCATATCATTGTATTTGGACACATATATTTTTCCTTTGTATATGAGAATTCCATCTCCCTTTAGCTCAAAGTATTTAAATTTCTATTGAAAATTACATTTTTGTAATGTTCATTTTATTTTTAAATATTGTTGATTTGAGTTTGATGCTGCGATAATTTTATCTTTTAGATCATCCTTGTACATGATAATGGATGCAATATGCATCTCATGTTCTCTCCTGTTGAGTGCATCAACCACTGTTTTTTTTTTTTCCTTTTATATTCTTAATTTCAACGTCATACTCACTAAGAAATTCAATCCATATAGTTCATTTGGCATTTAATGTGTGTTGTCCAAAAAAATATTTGAGTCCACAATGGTCTATCCTTAGCTCAAATTTCCTTTCCATGAGGTAATTTCTCCACATTTTTAATGCATGAATAATGGATGCTAATTCTAGATCATGGGTAGAATAATTCCTTTCATGCTCTTTTAATTTCCGGGACTCGTAGCATACCACATGATCTTTTTGTGTGAAGAATCCATAAATCCTTTCCTTGCATGCATTAGTGAACACCAAAAAATATTTTTCCCAGTTTTCATCTTCAATACGGGCGCACTTGTCAATATGTTCTTCAACTTCTGAAATATTTTCCCACACTTGGAATACCATTCAAATTTCACTGCCTTCTTTTGAAAAGAAGTGATTGGACTTGCAATCTTTGATAATCCTTTTATAAATATTTAGTAATAACCAACAAGAACCATGAATGATCTGACCTATGTCACATTTCTTAGAAATGGTCATCCTCTAATTGCCTCTATATTCTCGGGATCAATTGCTATCCCTTCTACAGAAATTGCATGCCCCAAGTAGTGAATCTTATTTTGATAAAATATGCACTTAATTAGCTTAGTATACAATTTACGTTGTCTTAAAACTTGCAACACGATTATTAAATGTTTTTCATGCTCCTCTTATGTCTTTGAGTAAATGAGTATATCATCCAAAAACACAGTTACAAACTTGTCTAGGTATTCCTTGAAGAATCCATTCATCGAAAACATAAAAATAGTTGGGGCATTTGATAGCACAAATGACATTGCTGTGAATTCATAATTCTTGTATCTTGTCCTAAGTGCTTTCTTGTTGATGTCTTCTTCATTTATCCTCACTTGATGATAACCTGATCTCAAGTCAATATTGGAAAATATTCTTGCACATTTCAGTTGATCAAATAAGTCAACAGTCCTTGGAAAAGGATATTTGTTCTTTATGGTGACCTTATTTAGCTATCTAAAATCAATAAAAATCCTTAAGGTTCCATATTTATTCTTCACAAAAAGAGTTTGGAACCCCAAGGTGACACACTTGTTAATATATACAACTTCCTTAACAATTCTTTAAGCTACATCCATAACTCCTTCAATTTCGGTGTGCCCATTCTGTATGGTGTCTTGGACACTGCGGAAGCTCCTGGCACCAAATCAATAAAGAAATCAATACTCACCACATTATCTTTGGCTTCCTCTTCCATATGGGATGCAAAAATATGACATCCCTTCTCGAAAATATTTTTCAACTGCATGCTAAAATTTCTCTAATAGTTATAACTCTTAGAATTCCTTGATCATTTCCTTGCTTCCCTTCTTCATCAAGACATGTGATTGAATTGTTGTAACAGTCTATGACAATATGGTATTTTTCCAACCAATCCATGCCAATTAGACAATCATATGAACCCAATGGTATGATGTTCACATATACCTTTGTGTTGAGTCCATTCATGTCTATTGGACAATCTTTAACTAGCTCATTGATTTTCCTATTATCCCCTATGGCTAATTGAACTAACCGAGATTTATTATACTTATTCCTTTGCATGTGAAACATTTCAATGATGTTAGATTTTTTGTAACTATGGCTATCTCCAGAATCTATTAAACTTGTCGTGGGTTGATTATCAATATTACCTTCCACTTCAATCATGGGGGATTGATATTGTTCTTTCTTGTTGTCTAAGGTTGCATAAATCCTTGGCATGTTTCCTCCCATGTAGTCAACTACTTCAACCTCATGAATGTTGTGGAAAATCCTCATTCTTTCATCTTTTTGAGTGCAATCCCTATATAATTGATTTCCCTCACATCCCCAAAATTGTACAGGTTGTTTCCTTGGCCTTTTCCCAAATGAATATGCAGTCTTGTGCTCATTTTGGGTTGGCTTACCTTTTTTATTTTATTGGGAGTTTTTCTTGAAAAATAGTGGCTTAAAACATTTCTTCCTTTGATCATTTTTACCATTAATCTTGTCTTTCCAATATTTTTGGAAAATTGGCCTTCCTCTGCTTTACTCATAAATATGATTTTCTCTCCTTATGGATTCCTCCAAAGTCCCAGAGTTATAATATTATATCTTATAATTGTAGAAGGAGGGTAACCCACTCAAAAAAGTTTGGATTTTTAGATTCTTATCCTTTATGAAGTCCACATACTTTAATAATTCAAGATATGTCTTCTCATATTGATCCATTTCTATGCTTCCCAACTGGATCTCAAATAATTCTTTCATCTTCCTTTCATAATAATGTTGGGAAACATATTTCTCTTGGAAATATCCTTTAAACTACCTCCATGAGATCCTCTTCTCATCAAGGTGCTTGGCTTGCTTAAGTTGATCGCACAACATGGATTCCTTTGTAGGTTACAATTATAGATTCTACCCTTGAGGGGTAATCATGCATCTCAAAATATTTCTTCATTTCCAATAGCCAAGCCTCAAACTCTTCTCCTTTCCTGTGATCACCATTGAAAGTTGGTGGCTTGATTTTCCTGAGTTCACCTTCCAATATGTTTGGATCATGCCTTTTTCTATTCCTCCTAATAGTATACACACTTGGGATTCTCCCTGGACCTAAACTTGCATGAGGTATTATAGTGGATTTCCTCGGAGAATCTTGGCACTTTCTTATGCTTCTTGACTATCTATGATTCCCACAATCATCCCTTCTTCTATGGTATCTCGATGTTATCACTTATCTAGAATTAGCTACTTTATTAGTGCTAGAGTCTTTATTAACTTTCATATGCAACATATTCAGAATCTGAAGTATCTCTTCTCGAGCTTTCATAATCCTTTCATTATCTGCCCTATAGCTCTACACTTCCCTATGTAGGCTTCTCATCATTACATGATATTTCTCACCTCTTCTTCCATTAGAATATATATTAGAATTTCCCATGCTGACATGTATACCATTGACCTTGTTATCATGGCTATAAGATCCATGGGAATCTTCCATAAATCCATTCCTCATATCAGAACCAAAGTTGTTTTTATGTACCTCTAGTTCTCCAATAAATGTCCATGTAATAATTATTGTTAACACATGCATACTATAAAATGTTTCATTAATTAGAATATAGGTTATTCATCATCTCATTTTTTGAAGAACAGAATGGACTAAGTGGAAATATGATCTCTTAGACACATTCTTCTCTAAAACGTCTCTCCACCAACTGTACTCATGCCTCATTCTGAGTGAAAATTTACAACATTCATAAGTTGAAATTTCCACTCACTCACTGCTATAGAATTACTTTATTACTTTTTGATAAAATTTTAGTTCCCAATTCAAAATTCTAGGTGGATATATGTCTTTTCCTCTTCAATACTTTTCCAACAAATATTTGTTTACTCAAATATGAGTTATGAGTTGAAAGTTATGGTCCAAAGAAGTTTAAATTGTTTTCCCATTTTATTCCTATATGCTACATGTGTCTTCCTTCTCTTCCTGCACATTTTTACATAACCAGATTTCAAATTTGGCTCCATGATTGTCTTATATGGTTCATAAAATTTCCATAGATTTCTCTTTTGCCTCAAACAGACTTCTAAGCAAGGCGTTATGCCATCTGGAAGTAAATTGGTGCTAAAATTTTACGTTAATTGTTTCAGCTATAATTTTCTCATATGAGCTCTGTTTTGTGAACATAATAGCTCATTGGAAATATCTCCTTCAATTGTTGTATTTAAGATACATGGGATGTATGTGGTGCCTACAAAACTTATAGACTTAAAAATTAGAACCCTTAAAAATGTTTTTTAGGCCTTAAAAAATGTCCTACAAGTTCAAGACCTTCAAAATTTTGAAAATTTCATAGAAAATGACTATTTTACCATTACACCAGCCTCTTAATATGCGTTTTTGATCTCCAAATCGGGGGAAATATCATTCATTGATCTGAACTCTATCGGTGATCGACATTTTCCTTTAGGCACATGCAACACCCTACCAAAATCGTCAACTCGACCATTGGCCATTAGCCCTTTCCTTTGACAACCGATTTACAAGACATCTCTTAACCGACCAATCCAACCATCGACCATCAAATATCGGTGATTTTCATTGGAAGATGAAAATCCTTACTAATTTGAATAACTCGATCATCAACCATTAACCATCTCTTAGATGACATGGAAACTAAGCTAATGTGTCATGACGAGCCATCCTAAGGTGTCAGCTTGGATGATGTGGCACGGCATGTCATCATTCTCTTTTCTTCATTAACCATCGATAGCTCCCCTTGGATGACCCAAAAAACTTGTCGAATTTTCTGATTTGATCATCGATTGTTGTTGATCGACAATTAATCTTGTCGAGCAAACACCTTGCTAAAATACTTAATGAAATTTTCCAACCTAACCATCGACCATCGACTATTTCTATCGGAGACTAAAAAACTTTACCAATTCGAAAAACTTGACCATCGGTCGTTGGTGAATTCTCTTGGCCAACTCCAACACTTAGAAATTTTTGATCAAATCCTAGATGAATTTGGATTGTCGATATACCGTTCAAAATGATATTTACCATTGGTCTTCTCCAACTTCCAAATGACTGAAAACAAATCTAGACAATCGATATATCTCATTTTCCCAACTGCCAACAATGAATCTCAGTCGTCGATCTGCTAGACCTTTCCAAACTCCGAAAACCTTATAAGTTTTTAAATATATTCATGATGAATCTGGCCATTGATCTGATATCAAATGTGATCTTGGTCATAGATTCATTAAACTTCATCCAAATTGTTCAAAGATCATCAAAACATGAAATTCGACCTTCAAAGTTGAACTTAGCTCTACAAATTTGCATATTAATGCTTTGTATCAGCTCCTCGATGATTATGAAGCATTTAAAGCTTGAGTTTTCTCATGAATTTGCGGATTTCGCTCTAAATTTCTCCATTTTTCTCCAAATTCATCATAGATAGAAATATATAACAATTAATTTTCACAAATTTTCACTGGTTGTTGGTCCATATGGGTCCAATGTTTGAAACAAATTATCTAATATCAATTTGTAACAACCCTTGGATGAACTGATGATCATTACTATACAGAAAACACATAAAGCTGAAATTTTTCTGCTAACTATTCTTGTAGCTTATCATCTATGGGAAGAAATACAAATTTAACAATTTGTTGATACCATGAACTAGATGCATCTACAAGATTCCAAAATAAACATAAAATGTAGCTAATAAAATAAAATATACCAGCATATAAATTGTTCTCATACATATAGTTAATACATAACAAATAAACTCATAATGCAACACAAAAAACAAGATAAAACAATTATCTTTTAAAAATGATTGTGCAACCAACTACTTGGGACAAACGTTTCACCCAACCATAGACTTATTGTTCCTATCAACATTAATTCACCCCCAAGCTGGGGCTAGTAATCCACAAAAAATGGTGGTTTCTCATTGTCCACTCACAGCTCATAAATCCCACAACCCACTAGTATTCTCTTACAATTATCCCTATTTTTCACCAGCTCTCTTCCTCTTTACCTACCCAACCCAACGAATGTAATCCTTCACTGATCTCAATCCATCATGTGTCCCATTTATTTATCAAGGTCTATCTAGCATAGGTAACTAGGAATATCTCTACTAGGAAAATCAAGGGAGCTCATTGCTAGGAAAACTACCAGGAAAAACAACACCAATCACTTCCCATTATAGTGCAACTCACACATGAGTTTAGACTTCATTCCTGAAAACCTGGATCTCTAGGATTCTGCTCTAAATACGCTCTATAATTCTCTCTCCATGATTTCTCCAGCTCCAAGATTTCCTTTTTTTTCTGTATGTTTGTTGTTCATGCAAAAGCATTTACTGTCTACAAATTTTGTAACTTCCAATATGAATTTTATCTCTTCACTTTCTTTCTTTACTAATACTCTTCCCAAAAAATTCTTGTACTCAACCCCCATGCTCCCAATAACTATGGAATATGAATTTTCATACCCACCCTCTTACATGCATTCAATGATTGGCTTTGGGAACACTCAATAACAAACTAGAAGGTTAATATACCAATAGAAAATTTAGGAAGTGGGTTGAATTTTTAGACATGTGTAATTCTCCCTTGGATCCCTCTTAGTCATTCTCTTATACCCTTCCCTCTCTTGTGGATCAATCATCCCCTATCTTTGTCCATATCCACCAACAATTGGCATCACATTTTATTATTAAAATTTAGAAACACAATTTGTATATACATCGCTTGGCCATAGTCACACATTATATCTACATTAAGAATTAATTAAACTACGGATTATAGAGGGGACTTTACACACTTGAACTTGGGAAAGTATTTCCATAGATTTTTTGGAAGGTTTACTAACAAATAGGAAGGGACATGACTATCTTTTTGTTGTAGTTGACAAGATTAATGGAATGTGCATTCTCATGCCTTGTAAAAAGACCATCAACATATAGGAAAAAGCTACAGGGTCCTGGTAAGAATATCAAGTCTCTATGATATGGTTTTTATTGAGGTATTTGAAAAGGTGGGAGATAATGCCTACAAATGCAGTCTACCCCCATATATGCACATTTACTCAGTAGTGAAGATGGAGAATATCAAACTCTATGATCCTTCCATGTTGGATCAAGAGGAGGTGCATGCCCTACCTTCCATAGAGGAATTAATACCAGTTTCTCAGGAAGAGTTGGTAGAGGACATAGTTTTGTAGAAGAGGTCTAGAACTACAAGACATAGGAAACATGACCTTTGGCTGATTGGATTGAAAGAACAACTTCCAAGCAAAGCAAAATGGTACTCCAGGGAGAAGTTAGAGGAAAATTCTCCTCGCCTCATTCAATAAATATTTTGGGGACCAAAATCCTCCCTAAATGGGAAGGTGTGATCTCTATTAGATCACTATATTATTTTTCATCTATCTCAATACTTTCATGGTGGACAAATTGGAGTAATTAGCTTGTAGGGCCATTTTGATGGCTGGTCCAAATTTGGAAATTTTGGTCCAAAAAACTATCTGAAATCTTCCAGAGCTATTTTTAGGCATCAAATGAAACTTTTTTATGGTCCAAATCTTACTATGGAGAAAGTTAATATATTATACACATCGATACTTTTCCAATGGTGCAACAGTCGTCTCAATTGTAGTTTGTATGCAAAATTATTCCTCCCACAAGTTGAACCACCACATTAATCACCATGGTGCAAGGGGATTCCATGTCATCCCCCATTACTTAAATGTGTGGAGCTAGCCACATAGTGTATTTTTTAAGAATATTCTAGAAGGTCCAAAACCTTATCACAATTGAGAGTTGAGGAAGTCAAAACCCTACCCCTAGATGGCTATCAAGTTATATTAAATATTGGAGTGCTAGGAGGAGAAGGGTTTCCATTATATGTTATTGTATTTTGTTCATTAGCAGAACCAAACAACTGGGAGTGGGAAATTAGAGAGCATACAAGAGGTTAATGTTTTGTAGTATCCTAATAGGCCACCTGTCTCGGGTAACTCCATAGAGAGTGTCTTCTCCTTTTTACTTGCATTACTTCCATACGAGAGAAAATAGAGCATAGAAACCTTGTCTTTTGGCTTGGTTTTCTCTCGTAAGGGTTTTCTAGATAAAATATTTGTGTTATTCTATGGATGGTGTGTTGTATTTTATTGTTCTCTATTTTCCATATTTTATTTATTTCATGCATAAGAAAAAATATCAGTAATTATAGATTCTGGAATCTAAAAAAATTTAACCTTCATAGTGAAGATTTCAATTTTATTTATTAGATCTGTTGTAACAAACTATTCTAGTTGAATATCCACGACAATTTACAATTCAATATTCCTAGATGAATTTTCTTTCCTTTTTTATGTCCAAAAATGAGGAGCAATTTTTTAAACTTGAAATTTCCATTCCCATATATTCTTATCACGAAAAAGTATCTAAATTTTCATTACCATGAAGAAATCTTATGATTCTCCTCTGTAACATAATAATCAAAACCCTAAATTTCTTTCAATAAATGGTCTTGGCATGGTTAACTAACCAAGAAAAATTTAGGAGAAATGTCATCCATTTCATTGTGCACTTAGTTTAGGAATGCATCCATCATACTCAATGTACATTATATAGCTCCCTAGTAAAGTGCACTTTGTTTGGGAATGCATCTATCATACTACAATTTACATAAAGTGCTCCCTAGTAAAGTGATCATATCACTATGCTAAAGGATGATAATCTCTTTAAAATATTCAACTAAACTAATAAGTTATGCTCACGTCTTATAGTACATCTCTACACGCTTGGAAAAGGAATCTACATCCTCTTATATGACTTAAGACATGTCCTTAAATTTGAGACAAAAATTAAATTATTGTCAAATGGAACTAAAAGAGGTGAATGTGGTTGTGGTAAAATAAAAAAATTCTTGAGTTTAAATGATTTGTGGTAAAAGGTGGTGGTAGAGTTTCTAACGGAGACAAAGAATGTAGTACAAATTATTAATATAGCAGCTGCATTAGAATATGAGGACTTGCAAATGCATTGTGAGGTGAGTAACTTTTCTATGTTATAATTTAAATTAAATGATGTTTCAATAAGGGAGTTTTCAAGTTTCTTTTTCTATCTAATGTATTTTTGGGGATTTTGGCCAAAATTTTCAAGTTTAGTTTTTCTATCTACTATATTTTTGGGGATTATCTAATACATTTTTGGGGATTTTGGTTAAAATTTTTAAGTTTAGTTTTTCTATCTAATACATTTTTGGAGATTTTGGCCAAAACTTGAAAGCACTTGGTATAAAATGGCTTTCTTCTATTAACTATAACGAAAATTAATAGTTATTACAATTTGTTTTATTAATGTGTATACAATTTAAAAAAATTTATAAGTAATAGTGATTTATAAGCATGTACATTTAGGTTGTTCATTTTCTTTTTGATATGACCATGTAAGTTTTTATATATAAGTGATCTTTTTCCTTTTGGTATTACCATGTAAGTTCTTATATATAAGTGATCTATGTGATAGTTATGAGTTTCATATAGATCTTTGTCCACTTTCGTTTTGCATAGACATACCTTGATAAGTGATCTAGCATTCATATTTAGCAAGGTTGATGACCACATAGTGTAATATGATATATTATTTTCTTTTTTTCTATAGTTTTGATGAGTGGATCTATGTCATTTTCTCAAAGATTTACCTCAACTTGTTAAAATAATAACTAGAAATTTTTACTAGGAAATTTGGAAATAATTTTATGCTTCAAAGTCATTACCTTGGAGCTCTTACGAAGTTTCAACACCATAGAAAAATTACGAGGATTGAAAAAAAAAATTCTTAACATAGTTAGACATGCTTATAACTTAAAAAAAATTGAAGTTGAATATATGATTTTGATATACTAATAGAATACTAAAGACTTGTTTTGTCAACACACTCCTTGAACCACTACTTAAAAAAAAATATGGAATTACTTTCCAAACTAAAGACTTGTTTTATCAGCACACTCCTTATAGCACCACTATTTTATACTTAAAAAAACATGGAATTACTTTCCGGTATGTTTTACAAGAGTTCTTACTAAACATATAATACAAACCATAGATATTTAGCTTTAGACTAAAAGTAAACAATGTTATGGCAAACTATTAATGTGATTTTGTTGTTCAATTATACAAATGTTTAGTATGCTTGTTAACATAATTTTTGGAAAAACAATAACGTGTTGAATTTGAAATATTTTGTCAACAAAAGTGGTTGGTAAAAACCTTTGAAATGATGTATACAATTTTTCAAAAATAGCTTTATGATTGAATTTGTGGTCAATTAAGTGTTTTGGCACAAATAATATTTGTTTCAAACATAATTTGTTTCTTTGATTATTTAGGTCATAGTTAAATAAATATTTCATATCGATATTATTTCATATTATTGTTTAACATTATTATATAACTCAATTTTAATTCAACATAACATTTGTGATTGTGTGACATTTCTATCACTACTACATTGGAGTTTTTTTTTTATGTGAAAGAAATTGTACAAACATCTACTACACATTGATTATGATTATCCTAAATGTTGACTAAGCGTTGAGCTAGTGGTGTCAAATATTAAACATCTCCCACATCACATACAAGTTGCTAAGTTGACAATCACATTACAATTATATTTACTCTTCTTATTTTTAACTTAACTGGCATTCCTACAACAGACCATCAATGTTAGGAATGTCTTATTAACATAATTTACAATGCTTTTTAAAAAATGATATTAGTCGCAACATTTCTTATATGAAACTATTACAAAATTTCATTAACGTTAGGCATGTCACATTAGAATGCACTACCATACCCAATGTTCTATAGATGTTAATTCAACACATATACTATGTTGAAACAATGTATGTGACATAAATTTGGAGTCTACCACATGTAAAGCACCACATTAGAAAAACATTGACGTTTAACATGCCATGTGGTAGGTGCCCCATTTGTACAAGGTCACGAAGGGACTTGCCACCCTGAATATCAACACGTCTCTTATTAATGTCAGGTAAGTGATTCCTAACCAATGCATGCATTAAATATTTGACATGCATTAGATGTTAGTTCAATGTATGTTAGTATACCTAACACTAAAGTAACATCGAATAATTGACATGTAACTTTGGTTTGACAAAACAAAATCAACGTTGTGAGAGAGATTTTTTATACAAAGAATAAATCTATATTTGACATGCATTAGATGTTAGTTCAATGTATGTTAGTATACCTAACACTAAAGTAACATCGAATAATTGACATGTAACTTTGGTTTGACAAAACAAAATCAACGTTGTGAGAGAGATTTTTTATACAAAGAATAAATCTTTATAGAGTTCACGTAAATATTCACAATATGACTAATTTAGGCAATTTGGGGTACACATACATAGAAATATATGTGTGAGTTTCTGTGTGTGGAGGCCCGAGATCCAACTATTCAAATCAAATTTTATAGTTTTTCAAAGTTAGTCCATATCTAGTTATTGTCAATGGAATATTCAAGAAATTGAAGATGGGTAGGTAGTATAATACTTTGATTCTCCTTCTGGATGAGTATTTATGTAGTTTCTACTCAAGTAGAACATATGAGACTTTTAAAATTCTAAAAATTACTAATTTTTTGTTGTAATCTAAACATATATTTTTTGTGAATCCTTATATGTATGGGGTTATTAAACCAAGAACTTTAATAGCATTTTTTTTATGGTAGTATTTTGGAGAAATGTATTAAATATCTTTTCTTGAGATGGAGAGGAGAGTGGGGATTTAAAATTTTATCTTTCGAGTATTTTGGTAATATACAAAATATTTAAATAAATTTCCAAAATGTAATTTTGTCTTTTTAAAATTAATTATATATATTTTTTGATAATATACAAAATATTTAAATAATAACAATAATAATAATCTATTTTTAAGGTCACGGCCAAGCCAACACACCAAATTGGTGTATGAGACCCTCTTGTTTGTGGGACAAGGGACCCCCCTCCGCCCAGCGATTTGACTGGTAAAGTCTACGAAGGTATACATACCCTACCCCCCTCTGGATTTGAACATGTAACCTCTTAAGAGGAAACACATATTCTTAACCATTAGGCTCACTCATGCAATGTAATTTTGTCTTTTTAAAATTAATTATATATTTTTTTCTTTGAGAAAATGCATATGTCATTACCAAATATAAAACACAATTACCATATATATATTAAATCCAATATCAACATATTTTACAAAGGGGGGAATTTCACGTACTTCCATAAAAAAAAAACATCCATCACGATATTATCAACCAATATGAAACTAATCAAACTATTCAGAGGAAACCTATACATCATTTGTAATCATTATCAAAGGGTAATCATTATCAAAGGGTACATTATTGCATTTCCATAAATCATAATGGATATAAATATAAGGGTTTTGAAGCACTCTACATATATCTTGTTTATTTCAATAATTTAAAATTCCACATGCTCCCTAAGAACTATAAAGGAATATATCTTGTTTATTTCAATAATTTAAAATTCCACATGCTCCCTAAGAACTATAAAGGAATGTGAGTAAGATTCTTTAAAATTCCACATGCTCCCTAAGAACTGTAAAGGAATGTGAGTAAGATTCCAATACTCTAAGGTTTTAAAATTCCACATGCTCCCTAAGAACTGTAAAGGAATGTGAGTAAGATTCCAATACTCTAAGGTTTTACATAGAGCATGTGTGTCCTCTCTCTCGACGTATAGACCTGAAAACCCTAATATAACCCACGATTTCTATGTATTTATTATTCTCAAGATGTTAGAATCCTAAAATACTAAAGTGCCCATTCATGTCACTCTTGGCTATTAACCGAGGTGGTAACATGATTAATACCCCTAACACCATTTGTTTTCAATGTTATGTATTACACGGGGAACAAAAGGAGAGAGTTGGCTTTTATAATCATTGTTTAACATTCATGTCCAAATCTCATACAATTGGGTGTCACATTCTCTAACTAACATGAAAACTAAAATGATCCCCCTAAAAAAACGGTGAAGCTCAAATTTGGCTGGTATAACTTGGGCATGCGTCTTAAATTTTCAAATCTAAAATTACAAATATATAACATGAAGTAATTGGCATAAAACTTATAAAGGTGAAAAAGATGAACACATTTGTGTTTGTGAAAAAGATGCAAATGCAAAAAAGAGCTTAGTGGCCTCCTTATGACAATACTATTGCCAATATATTACACTCATGGAATTCAAAGACAAAAAATCTCATTGAGGTATTTTGATAAACACTTGGTATGCATCCGCTATACTACACTACCACACTTGGTATAGATGTTAAAAAGTGTATTTACTAGTAGTTCAAGCACATTTTCACGTGTCAAAGTGAACCCTTTTACCTTTTTCTAGATCCCTTTAATAAGTGTATTTACTAGTAGTTCAAGCCTATTTCACGTGTGAAAGTGAACCCTTTTACCTTTTTTAGATCCCTTTTATTGCTATAGGCTCTCAATATATAGGGTTGGCAATCTAAATCCACCAAATCCCTTCGTATCCATCATGTTCAACACACATTTGTAACATAAAAATATGTAAGAAATTATGTTGATATTGTTATATTCAAATGAGTTTGTGAAAGGGTAAGCTAGGGCTTGATAGTATCTACAAATGATAAGAATGAGATTGCCTTAAAATAATAATAAAAAGCTAAAAATTCAATTCATCTTGAGTATAGTGTGTAGAGAATTGTTTTATGTATATTGAATAAATAATTTTGGGAGAATGTTGCTTAGTCATAAAACAAATGGGTGTATCATTATTGAATCATGTTCAATATGTGTATCATTATTGAATCATGTTTATTGAGTTAATTTCCCTTAAATTTGAAAAATATGTTTGAGATTGAGGATCTATTAGAAATTGATATGAATAAAGGGATAATATAAGATTATTTTATTTTATTAATTTTCTATAAATTGTATTTGTTACCATAACACATTTTAGATTTTTTAAATATTCAAAATGTTAATGAAGTTTGAAGTTTTCTAGATTATTTGGTTACTACTATGAATTTGTGAAAGGATTATCTATAATCACTAATCATATCACATCTATATAAACAAAATAGAATAAATTCCTCTATATTGATGAATATGAGGAAGCTTTCACTAAGGTGAAGTTATTGGTGAGACACACCGATTAAGTAATGAGTACCTAGTATTGATACATATTTTATTGTGTGCATATATGCCTCCTAATAATTGTTAGTGAGGTATTTCAATGAAGAAAGGTATAGGAAGATAGGAAGATAAAGGTTCATGAGCATATAGTGCATATATCATTGCAACTTTTGATAAATTTGTAGGATAAAATATGTCAAGAGTAAGGTAAATTAATAGAAGAAAATGTAAGAAAGGTAAATTAATAGAAGAAAATGTAAGAAAGATCATCTTCAATGGAATCTTTTCTACTTACAGGTTAAATAAAAAAAGGTAAAATGAAAGTTGATATAGACAATCATAAAGTACAAGAAGTAAAATTGCAAAAAAACACATAACTCACAATTTCAAAGTTGAGAAACAATGTCGATCTTATATTCATGTTCATCATGTTGAACATATCATGCAATGCCTCTTTGCACCAATTTTTACTCATTTCATAATCCATTGTTGCATCAAAATTCACCCACAATGGTAGGTAAAAATATGTATTCCCATTGATTTTATATTCATATGAAGAAAAGAAGAAATACAAGAATTCAATAAAAACCAAACTATAAACTATGTAAGTGTTGAGCTCATTTATTGGCTCATGATGTGGTTATTTTGCTACTACCTTTAGCTTATATTGTCTTTGAGAATTCTTGTTTCTCTACTCATGATGCCAACCATGAAAAGGTGGAATCCCATATGGCCCATCTCCCAACTCACATCACCCTCATTTCCCCATACCCAATTTCAATATAATATAATGCACATACACATCAATAACAAAGAAGTGAAATAAAAATAAGATCAACATATATACCAATCAAAAGTAACATAAAATATCATCAATTTTCACAACACATGGATTTACTTTATTAGGAAGAAGTATTTTATAAATTTAAAGAGTTTAAGACTCTAGTAGAAAATCAGACAGAGAAGAAAATAAAGGTGTTGAGGACAGATAATGGTGGAGAATTTTGTGGGATTGAATTCAAAGAGTTTTGTAAGAAGTGCAATATAGAAAGACAAAAGACTACTCCATACACACCTCAACAGAATGGGGTTGAAGAAAGGATAAATAATATGTTGATGGAAAAAACAAGGAGTAGGCTCAATGGTGCTGAGTTAGGACAACAATTATGGGGAGAGGAAATGGGTATTGCATGTTACCTGGTAAATATGTCACCTTCGTCAATGTTGGTGGAGAAAACTCCACATGAGGTGTGGACTGGTAACTTGGTAAGAAACCATCTCTTCAACATATTAGATTTTTTGGTTGTGATGCTTATGTACATGTTCCAAAGAAAAATAGGACTAAGATGGATAATAAATCTAAAATGTATATCTTTATTGGTTATAAAGATGGTTTGAAAGGTTATAAGATTTGGAACCTAGAAACAAGAAGAATGTCTATAGTTAGGATGTTCTTTTTAGAGAGGTTAAAGATGTTCACAAACAAGAATTCCTACCAAGGAAAGAAGAACCTAAGAAAATAGAGTTTGAGTTAGATGAAGAAAAATATGAATCAACGGAAGAAGATGAATCAAAAGAAGAAGAAACCCATACTCCAGTATTGAGGATATCAATGAGGGAAAGAAGGAAGCCAAAAGGGTATATCCCACCTTATTTTTGTGCTAATTTTTCTTTATTTATTACTAATGATGATCCCAAAACTATCACGGAAGTAGTGAATTTAGAGGATAGTAAAATCTGGAAGAAGGTCATGGTTGAAGAGATGGATGCCTTGGATAAGAATGATGCATGGGATCTAGTTGAGTTTCCGACTAGAAGAAAGGTCATTGGAAACAAATGGGTGTTTAAGAAGAAGTTGAATGCAAAAAGAAAAGTGGATAAATACAAAGCTTGGTTAGTAGAAAAAGGTTATTCCCATGTAGAGGGAATTGAATTTGGTGAATTTTTTTCACCTATTGACAAGTTAACTTCTATTAGATTTATTTTATCTGTTGTTGTTGATTTTGATTTTAAAGTAGAACAAATGGATGTGAAGACAACATTCCTACATGGGGACCTGGAAAAATAAATATACATGAAGTAGCCAAAAGGATTTGTAGTTAAGGGAAAGAAAGAGTTGGTATGTAAGATAAAGATGTCACTATATGGTCCGAAGTAATCACCTAGAATGTGGTACCAAAATTTTGACACATACATCCTTGGATTGGGATTTGTGAGAAGCAGAGATGATCATTGTGTATATTCCAAGAAGGTTGGTAATCACTTCATTTATGTAGTGTTGTATGTCGATGGCATGTTGTTGGTAGGAAAAAACATGGATGTGATCAAGGAGGTGAAGTCACAACTATCCTCCAAATTTGACATGAAGGATATCGGGGATGCTAACTTCATTCTGAGAATGGAGATTAAAAGAGATCATGCAAACAAGAAACTCTGGTTGAATAAGAGAAAATATGTTGAGATGATATTGCATAGGTTTAATATGCAGGAAATTAAACGAGTTAAGGTTCCTATTAATGTAGGTGTAAATTTATTTGTAGATCAGTGTCCCAAGACACATGAAGAGGAAGAAGGCATGTCCCATGTTCCATATGTTAGTGTAGTTGGAATTTTGATGTATGAAATGGTCTGTACTAGACCGAACATTCCACATGTAGTGGGAGTTTTGAGTAGGTATATGTGAAAACCTTAGAAGGAGAGTTGGAAACCCATAAATAGGGTTTTCAGGTATTTGTGTGTCACTTCTAGCTATGGATTGTGCTACCAAGGAAGACCAAGATTGGACACAGTGCTAGAAATACATGGGTTTGTTGATGCAAACTGGGCTAGAGATCTAGATTGTAGAATATCTACAATTGGGTATGTGTAAGGTACCAGATCTATTATAATAATAGAAAAGAAAAAATACTGTAGAAAATGATAGTAGAACAACACAATATATGAAACCACAACACCAAAATAATACCTTTATTGATAGGAAACTACGCTCACTTTCCTCTTTGAGGGGGAAACCTCCAACAGAGCAATGCTCTATTACAATAATTCTAAAGATAGAAAATTTTCATTCCTCCTACTCTTATTTATACTAATTCTATCTTCTAAAGAACCTTCTAGTGAAAGATCTTTCTAGAAGCAAAAGCTTCTATTAGGTCTTCTTACATTGACTTGTTCTCATTTATTAAATAGGCCTTATAAGATAATGCCGACATTTATTACATGAAAAATATATTATTATACCTACATGAGAGGTTAGGGAGGTTAGGTCCCTAACATGCCCTCCCCCTTGAAAAATAGCCTTTTTCTCAAGGCTTGAGATGAGGAAATTGTTGCAAAATTATAGCGGGCTCCTAGGTGGCATCTTTTGGAGTTGTATCTTTCCACTGCACTAACACTTCCCAGATGGTGCATTGACAGAGACAAAGTTCAAACTGGTCCAAGATTTCTTGGGGATGTAACCAAATGGAACCTTATTCATCCAACTCAGGGAAACAGGTTTGAGTTTGTCACTTAGTTCCAATCACCTTCTTTAAGCATGAAACATGAAAAACAAGATGGAGCTTAGAATCACTAGGCAGAGCTAACTAGTGGGTGACGAGACCCACATGCTTGAGAATGGCATAAGGACCGTAAAATTTGGGATAACGCTTCTGACAATGTTTAAATTTGAGAGAATAAGGTTGCAGACGAAGAAACACCTGGTCCCATTCAACAAATTGAAGTTCATAACAACCATGATATGTTTTTTGCTTCATGCAATTTTGAGCCATAACCAAATTGTATTCAAGGGTATGGAGAATGACCTCATGTACTGTAGAATTTTTGTCAACCTCCTGAACCTTAGAAACACATGGCATGTATGAGAGGATTGATGGTGTATATATGCATATACTGCTTCAAAAGGAGTCATGCGAGTGGCTATATGGTAAGAGGTGTTGTACCACCATTCAACTAGTGGTAACCAGTGAGCCCACTGATGTTGGAGGTCATATGCAAAACACCTTAAATATGTTTCCAAACACTTGTTGACAATTTCAGTTTATCCATCAATTTGGGGATGATAGGCCGTGTTGAGATGTAGTTAGGTGCCTTGTATCTTATACAATTATTGCAAAAAATTGTTGGTGAACGTGGGATCCCTATTAGAGACAATAGAATGCGACACACCATGAAGTTTGAATATATTATCCATGCAAACTTGGGCCACTGTGGATGTGGTGAAGGATGTTGCATAGAAAAAAAATGAGCATATTTGGAAATATGATCAACCACCACCATGATGACTGTCTTGTTGCCATATTTAAGGAGGCCCACAATGAAATCCATAGAAATATACCACCAAATAGAAGGGGGAATTGGAAGGGGTTGGAGTGTGCCAGGGGATTTGATTGTTTCTCCCTTGTTGCATTGATAGACATCACATTCAACCACAAAGGTGAGGACGCCATGTTCCATACCATCCCCCAAAAAATAATGTTTGACCCTTTCATAGGTTTTGGTAAACCCAGAATTCCCAATGGTCGGTGAAGCATGAAGCTCAGAAATCACTGTAGATTTCAGTTGTGATTATTTGCTTAAATTTAGAAAACCTTTGTAGCAAAGCTCATTATTGTGCCAATATTACCCTCGAGAGGCTAGATAATTTTCTTGCAATTGTTGGATTAGGTGAGATATTTTGGCATCTTGCAACCATTCCTGACAAGCAGCTTGGATCCAATTGGGTACAGTGAAGGAGATGGAAAAGAGGGATCCTTCTTATTCATATTTTAGGGAAAGAGCATCAACAACCATATTTTATTTTCCATTATTGTAAATGATCTCATAGTCATAACCAAATATCTTGGTGACCCACTTTTGTTGCTCCAGGGATGAAATTCTTTGTTCCAAAAAATACTTGAGGCACTGGTGATCAATTTTAATCTGGAAGATTTTCTCCAATAGAAAAGGATGCTAGAGATCCATGACATGAAGAATATGAAACATTTACTTTTCATAGATGGATTGGCCCAAATGTTTGTCTAAAATTTTTTTCCGGTGAAGGCCAAAGGACGACCATCTTGCATGAGGACTACCCCAATTCCTTTTCCGGAAACATCACATTCCAAGACAAAAGTCTTGGTGAATTCGGTAGGCGCTAGGACCTGAGTCGTGCACATAACCTATTTCAGGGCTTTGAAGGATTTTTCAGCTACTGGAGTCGAAGTGAAGGAATTATTTTTAAGGAGAGCATTGAGAGGTGATGCAATTTTTTCATAATTCTTAACAAACTTGCGATAATAACCTGTTAAACCTAGAAATACACGCAATCTCTTAAGAGTTATAGGGTGAGTCCAATATTGAATTTATTCGATTTTCTTATGATCCACCTGTACACCGTCCTTTCTCACAATATGACTAAGGTACTCCACTTCCGAGGCTCCAAAGGCACATTTAGATTGTTTGAGGAAAAGTTGGTGCTGAGCAAGTAGATGGAGAACTTGATCCACATGGGTGAGATGGGATGTCCAAGTTTTACTATAGATGAGAATATCATCAAATAAAACTAAGACAAAATAATGAAGAAAATGATGGAAGACATGATTCATGAGACTTTGGAAGGTGAAGGGGGAATTATACAGGCCAAAGGGCATGACCAAGAACTCATAGTGACCCTCATGAGTTTTAAAGGTATTATTGGGAATGTCTCTATATTTCATACGTATCTGGTGGTATCTAGAATGGAGATCAAGTTTATTAAAGTATTGAGGACCATTCAATTCATCTAAGAGATCATCAATGCAAAGAATGAGAAACTTGTCTTTGATAGTGAGTTTATTGAGGGCACAAAATTCAGTACACATGTGCCAAGTACCTTCTTTCTTGAGTATCATGACCACATGATAAGAATAGGGGATGGTACTATGGTGTACAACACCCAATTGCAGCAACTCCTGAACAATTTTCTCAATTTCATTCTTTTGGGAAAAGCGATGACGATAAGGGAGAAGATTGGGAGGAAGACTTTCAGGAGAAAGGGGAATGGAATGATCATGAACACCATGGGAAGGGGGAAGTCCTTGAGGAGGCGGAAAAATATCTTGGTGTTTGGAGAGGATAGATTGGAGGTCAGGATGCACGAAGGGTGTCTCAACTGCTTCAATGGAATGGAGTTGGGAAATAATACCCGAGTGACCTTTCTTGAGAATATTTTCCATTCGATGGGAACTGATGATATCAAGTGAACCCACTGTGAGTCCTTAGAATTGATAATGTTTTTCCTCCTGGTATAATTTCATGTCTCATTCCTTAAAATCCATGAGAATGTCGCCCAAAGTATTTAACCATTCAATACCTATCACAATGTCACAACTTCCCATGTTGATGGAAAACATATTGGATTTCAGGTGGTACTGTCCAATTTGAAGACATACATTTTCACAACTCCCACCACATTTCATGTACCCACCATTGGCTATCATGATTTGAAAATTGTTGACGACACGAAAATAACAATTGTTTTCCTGGGCAATGTGATGATAAATCAAATTATGGGTGCTTCCACTATCAACAAGGATGATGAATTTTATATGCTTAATATAGCCAATGAGATTGAGGGTTTGTGGAGTAAAGAAGCCAATGAGGACATGTAATGAAATTAGGGGGTCAAACTCTGGTGGGTAAGCGGGATCCATAGTATCATTGGGAAGGGGTATCTCTTCAACATGGGACACTACAAATTCTTCTTCAACAATATCCTTTGAAATTGTCATAAAATGTTTTTGGTCCTTACGCTTGTGCATGAGAAAATATTTTTCATCAGAATTATAGCAAAGAACCTTGAGCTAGCGTTTAGCCATTTCAACCCGAGTTAATTTCTGGACCTTCATGGGAGTGGTAGGGGGGAAGGATTTGTGGGTCGAGGGAAAGGAACAAAAGAGGGAATTTTTTTTCTAGGAAAAACAAACTTGTTGGGCTTCTTTGGCATGTTTAGTATCTTCCAACCAAGTATGAGGGAAATCCATGAGGACCTAGGAACGAATTTCATCCTTTAGGCCACTGATAAATCATTCTCGGAAGAACACATCTGTTATGCCCTCTATTATGAAGGAAAAAATCTCAAAGGCATTTTTAAAGTATTCCACTATGCCTGACTATTTCAACTTGGTAAAACATCCTAAATAGCGAGTGTCAGTTTCAAAGCATTCATAGAGCTGTGCAACAAAATAGGTCCATGCAATATATGCATGGCATGCATTTTTACACCATTGAAACCATTTCCAAGGTTTAGGATACATATAGAGAACAACATAATGAATTTTGGCCAGCTCATCGGTAATGCCTTGCATAGATAAATAATGCTCCATCTGTGTGACCCAACCCGTGGGGTCTGAGCCATCAAATTTATTAATGTCAACTCGGGGAACACATGGGTCATGATGAAAGGAGTTGGATTGAAAAATCATAGAATGGGAGGAATCAAAACCATCTACGTAGGGCGATTGGTCCGAGGAGGAAGGGCCCTGGGGGCAGTTCAACAACTAGTTGGAAATAGACTAGAGGGTGGAGAATTGTTCCATGAATTTGGCATCCATGGTGTCAAATTGTTGCTCGACTTAGGTCTTGAATTTTGAAATGTGGGAATTGGCATAAAAAATATCAAAATTCACTTGCTGGAGGGACTCCTTGGTCTAAGTGATGGAAGCTTGCACATCTTGGTTGCGAGTGGTGGTCATTTGGATACGAGGGGTGCCTATAAGGGGAAATGGGTGGGTGGGACCACAAAAAAAAGGACTTATAAGTGATAGGTACCATGGTGATCAAGGAGAAAAGGGGAATATAATGGGAGAGGTGGAAAAGAGGGGCACGAGGAAGGGGGTCGGGTCTACTGAAAGAAAAGTCTTGAAAATGAAAGGTACCACTGCGACCAGGGAAAGGAGAGGAATCAAATGGGATAGGTATTGAATAAGATTATTGTTGGGACCACTATACTCTTTTTTTTTTTTTACTCCTGTAGAGTTATACTCCGATCTGAATAATACTGCAGTGGTAAAATGGCCAGATTCTTAACGGGAAGAAATGTGTAGGAATTTTGCAACCCGAATGCAAGAGGCAAGGTTGCATGGAAAAACATCTTGTCTATTCCTTTTCTGTTCTATTTTTGTCCCAAAGTTTAGGGTGTTTAGGGTTTCTACAGACAAGGGTTTTCCTTATTCTATATCTCTCTGATATATTTGCAGGGTCGAACATTAGTACTCAACCCAATATTTCAGGGTACCAACTAAAGAGGATAGACTGTACCCTTAGCCATACCACTCGATTACCCAGGTACTAGAGAGTATATTCCCAAGTGTTATTCTCGATGGCCCTATAATAGTCAAGTGGTTGATCAGTTTATCTACAGAGGGATTCTGGATATATAGGTTGATCCATATATAGGTATTTTCTGATGCGCTACCACTTGAAGGGGTACCAAAATGGGGTACAAGGGTGGCCAACAATGTGCACTTAAGTACCACTTTTATTTCCTGTGTGTATGATTCCCTGACCGCAAATTTATTATCGGAATGGAAAATCTTTGTATCTTTAAGATGCCATAATACATCTCTACCCTGAAAAAAATAACCCACAATTTTCTGCCAAGGAAAGTGCTCGGATACCACTTGTAAGGTACCAAATATATTATAATAGTAGAAAAACATAAATACTTCAGAAAATAACAATGAAACAACACAATATATGAAACCACAACACCAAAACAATACATTTATTGATTGGAAATAATGTTCACTTGCCTCTTCCAGGGGGTAACCTCCAACATAGCAATACTCTATTACACTAATTCTCAAGACAAAAAATTCTCATGCCTCCTACTCTTATTTATACTAATTCTATTGTTAAGAACCAAATATCAATATAGCATAGAAAAACCTCAGAAAAAGTACTCTACGCCTTGAAAAATAGATAATTTTAGATAATGAGCCTCTTTGAGGGGGCAACCTCGTTTTACACAACTTAAATGTTCAAGTACAAGATGATTCAAAATGAAAATGTCTCCTTGGTATATATAGGAGACTAGGAGGTATAATTACAACTAATGGCCTAAAGCCGACATAAATAAAATAACATTACTAATATAATATGCCCCAGTTAAGG
>ML798521.1:445685-478110 GCA_009831015.1 Picea engelmannii | reverse complement strand
TGTGATTGGGTCCTTGCCATCAAACTTCCTCATATCAATCTTAGGAACGTGGTTGGTCTTCAAACCAAAGTTGGAGTTTCTGCATTCTTGATTCACCTTCCTTGTGTCCTCATCATGAATTTCATGAGATGCATTTTCACTTTCAGGTGTCTTCTCTGTTACAAATTTTTTCAATACTTCCATGATCTCCCCTTTTAAACCATCCATCTTAGTATCCAACTTAACTTCCATTGAATCCATCTTAGTATCCAACTTAGCTTCCATTGAATCCATATTCTTTTGTAGTTCATTGATGTCCCTACGCATTTCTTCACCTTCATCAAGAGTCCAAGTAGGATTTTATGGAGGCTTATTTGGTGTAGAAGTTCCCTTTTTTGGTGGCATGTTGGCCAAGTATCACTTTTGAACCTTGATTTTGAGGTGGTTCTGCTAGACAATAGTTCTTCTATTGTATCTCCCAAGTTTCGGCCCTTTTGGGTATGAAACTTTCTCTTATGTAGTTCTCTGATATTTATTCTTTGCAATGGCACAGGTCTGATCAAAATTGGATGTGCCAAGTGGAATTTACGGTAACTTCCTCACAACTTGCCGATTTTTGTCCTTTCTAGGAGATCTCACTTGTATAGCGTGCCCCACACAAAATAATTGATATTAAATTTTGAAACTCGCACCAAAAATACTACAGACTGTCCACGATCCAATGAAACCAGTCCCACTCAATTTGGATACTCTAGGAAGAAGTTATGATTTTTTTTACCTGGAACACCTTCTTGAGACTAGTCAATAGGACTAGTGAGATACCCTATCTTAGACAGGGTGTATCTACAAATTTAAGATGACCCAGAAGCTGAAATTTTTACCACAGATAACTTACTAATTTCTGTAAATAGAATTCGGAGTTCAGGGTATAAAACGTTGCAAAAGAAAATTTATAGAGAAAATTCTGCAATGACTCAGTTCAGGATGATTCCTGAACCCTATCTTGTACAGGATGTATCTCCAAAAGTATAAGGCCTCAAGAGCTGAATTTTGAACCCAACGTACCTCGATCTATCTAATAAATATCCTCCAATCTGTTCCTTCTGAAACGTTGTAGAAAAACAGTTATAGCGAAAATGCCAAGGTATCTCACATGTAGCAGCGAAACCCCAAGACCTTGAGCTCTGATACCATATGTTAAAAACCAAATATCAATATAGCATAGAAAAACCTCAGAAAAATACTCAACACCTTGAAAAAGAGATAATTTCAGATAATGAGCCTCTTCGAGGGGGCAACCTCCTTTTACCCCACTTAAATTTTCAAGTACAAGATGATTCAAAATGAAAATGTCTCCTTAGTATATATAGGAGACTAGGAGGTATAATTACAACTAATGGTCTAAATCTGACATAAATAAAATAACATTACTAATATAATATGCCCCAATTAAGGGGTAATGAGCCAATATTAGGGCTTAACATCTATCTTCTAAATAACCTTCTAGCGGAAGGTCTTTCTAGAAGCAAAATCTTCTATTAGGTCTTCTTACATTGACTTGTTCTCATTTATTAAACATGCCTTATAAACTAATGTCAACCTTTATTACATGGAAAATATATTATTCTACCTACATTAGGGGTTAGGGAGGTTAGGTCCCTAAAAGTATGTGTTTAAACTATTTGGAGGACCAATCATTTGGATGATAAAAAGAGGGGTTGTAGTGGCATTCTCAACTACAAAAGATGAATACATGGTAGCCACTCATGCATACAAGGAAGCAGTTTGGTTACATAGATTGTGTTCAGCTATTGGGTTGGTACAACAAGTAGTAAAGATAGATTATCTTCATGGAAAAGAACCCAACTTATCATTCAAATACAAATCATATTGATGTTCAGTATCATTTTGTGAGAGACATGGTTGAAGGCAAGAATGTGTTGTTGGAGAATGTTGACACTTTGAAGAATGTTGCATATTCATTGACAAAGTCTGTGAGCATTGATAAGTTCTCTTGGTGTAGAGAAACAATGGGAATTGTTTCCCTGGATTGTTGACTATGTAATCTTGTGACCCCCTATATACAAAGAAAACAACAAGTGGGAGAATGTTGGGTAGGTGTTATATTATTTTCATGTGTGTGCGGGCGTGTCAGATTTGATGACTATGTTTGACGATCCCATCAACTTTTGCTCATTATAGGTGTGTGTGTCAAGATCTTCCCTAGGGGCGTCCCATGAGGGGGAGGATTTCCCCCCTGGTTACACAAAGTGTTTGGCTCTAGGGAAGTGCCCCCAAATTGTTTTCTGAGCGATTTTTTATATTTTAACGTTTTCACTATTTTTAGTGTTTTTCTAAATTAATCACAGATTAATGGATTAGGGTTTTGGTAGTTGTGGGGTACCTAAAATATTTTATATATTGTATTGTGAATGGTGGAATTAATATAATGAAGAGTTAAGAGGTGCAACAACAAGGAAGGCTAGTTTTATCTCGGTTAAAGGTTTCAACCATAAATTTTTGTGTACTATGTGTATGAGTCGTTGATTACTTTATGTTTTTCTTAGAATCTGTATGCATTTCTCTACTCCACAAGTTTAAAACTTACAAGTTGAATACATTTTTCTGAGATGTAGTTTCCTAGTATGATGTCATTGATTTCCATCATGAAACACTTTTCATTACTAAGGGAAACATTTGACTCCTTACACCTGATTAATTTCTTTTTCATATTGGTTAATGCTTCATGAAATTCATCCACATATGTTGTAAAATCATCCATATATATTTCCATGTAGTCATGAACAATATCATAGAATATACCTGTGAAAACTCATTGAAAGGTGATAGAGTCATTGCATAACACAAATGGTATAACATGATAGTTGAATTTCCCCCAAGGACGGTTGAACATTATTTCCTCTTTCTCTCCAGGGGAAATTTGGATCTATTTTTAACCACTAAAACCGTCGAGGAAAGAGAAATAATTCTCTCCTGTGAGCGTGTCCAGAACCTAGTCGATGAATGGTAATGGGAAGTGATATTTCTATGTTTCTTTATTCAATTCTTGATAATATACACAAATCATCCATTTACAATTTTTATTTGGTATTATGACAGGAGGGGAGACCCACTGGCTATCAAAAATGGGACAGATGGATTTAGTTGTAAGTAATTTATGTAGCTCTTCTTTGACTATGTCTTTCATTACTGAGTTCATCCGACACTAAGGTTGACGAATGGGCCTGACTTCTTCCTTGATATATATATGATGTGTACACATGCCAGGGTGTATACCCTTCATGACATAGTAATCCCAGGAAAAGGTGTCACTGTGCTTCCGCAACACTTGAACCAATCACTCTTTTTGTTGTTTATTTAGTCGTTGGTTGATTTTCAAGGTGTTCCATAGGCTAATTTATATGGTTTCTATAAGGGATCCTTAGTATTTTTATTGTACACATTCATGTTCAATGGGTGAGATGGTTGTGGAGGCTAAGGAAATATGAGTTTCTAGTTTCATAATATGCTCAAGAAGATGTTCATTTTGCAAGGAAGAGGAGGAGACTATAAAATCATTGATTTCATCATCCTCTATTTTATCTCTTATGGCTAGGTATTGAACTATGGATAAGACCTGCTAGGCTTCCCCTTCTTCATCACTTTTTTCTACGTCAATACAAAGTGGTGTTTCTATGTCTATGTTGGGTATGGAAGGATGGTAGAGAGTCAATTGTTTAGTGGATGTCCCATAAAATATAGTCATGTTTCCTCACTGACAACTGATATAGGCATATGCAATGGCTAACCATGGTCATTCCCATATTAGAGGATACCCACCCTTATAGGTTTTGGGTTGTAGGACGATGAAGTCAATGTGATATTCCCATGAATCCCAAAAGATTACTACATCCTCTAGAATCCCCTCTAGTTTAATGGTGGATCTATCAGTGAGTTGAAGTACTTTTGTGGTTCCCCTAAGGTCTGTAAGTCCTAAGGATTTCATTATTTCACATTTCATAAAATTGACTACATACCCTAAGTGAATTAACATGTTAATAATAAGTTTATTATTGCTTTGCATGCTAATGAATTGTCTTCTAGGGTCAAAATATTTAGTCGTGAGAACTCCCCCCATCATTAGGTATAATAGTTTCTCCATGATGTGAACAATTTGGGGATCTTATTGTTTCCTATTGGGCATCCTCAAACAAATCTCTCTTACCACTTTTGAATAAATAGGTACATCCTTAATTTCTTGAAATAATGGTATTTTTACACACACATTCTTGAGTTCTCCTAAAAAATCAAATTCATGTTGTATATAAGTTTTCTCTCGATTTATCCTTTTAGGATAGGGTGTGTCTCGAACTGCAAGGTGGGAATTTTCGGTTTTGGAAGGCTCGTGAGATTTTTTTTGTTTCAATTCTTCACTTGGGACCTCCTCATTTAGATCATTAATGCTAATGCAAGGTTGGTACTTGATTAGAGTCTTCGAATTTATAAGGTGAATCTCATTAAATTCCAGGGAAGATATGGAGTAAGTCAGGTAGGTTGGGTAGGTTGCAAGTCAAGTAGCTTTCTTTCATTGGGATGGCCTCCCGTTATTTGGGTTAGGAACAAGTTGTGCATTATGCATGTAGTTGTGGTCGAGGAGGGGTGGATGTATATTCCTACATCTGAGGTGTGGGAAGAAGATGCATTGTTGGCTATGCCATAAGTTGTTGGAGTCCTCCCATGGTGGGATTTATCCAACCTTGTTTCCATAATGTATTGGGATGGGTAGCTACCCATTTTGAGTTTTCATTCCCCATGGTTGAGAAGCATATTTCATTGAAGGGTTAGTCCAATATGAATTTAAATATTGTGATTGATCTTGGATCATACATTCAGATTTAGGCTAACATGTTCTCTTTTGAGAGACATAGCATAATTGTTCTGATTCATCAACTTTTTGATAGATGGCCTTTAATCTAGGAAAGGATAGAAAATTATGTGTAGCATGGTCCTCACTGAATATCCCACAGACCTCAATAGGATGCAACAAACATTCTCTCTTTGGATGCTTTGTTCTACACTTTGGGATAAAGATAGCCAATGTTCATTCAATTTTCTCATGTTTCTTCTTTGTCTGTAGTGTATCGAATTAGGATATCATGGAACTAAGTATATGTATTTTAAAATATTCTAGCATGTTATTGATTTCTTCCCTCATTACTCCACTTCCAACAACATTTCATGTTCTTCCCAACATATCTTTTGGTTCTTTTCTTGTTTTAGATGTGCCTCTAGAATGCTTACGACAAAGTTCCAATATAGTGTCATATTCTAGCTAAGAGATGTATCCCCCACCCATAAGGTTGAGGAGTTCTATGTTGGAATACTGAGGGGGGGGTGAATCAATATTAACACTTTTACCACTTTTAACCACAATATATAAACTTAAATATTATTAGTAGTATATCACCAATGTATCATCTATGATTGGATTCAATATATCAAGAGCATATAAACATAAGAAACGTCATATCAACAACATCACATAAAATACATACACATGAATATATGTGGAAATCCAAATGAGAAAAAACCATAAAATTCTTTCTTATATATCAAAGAATACATTCATTGGAAGCACCAACTTCCTAATTCTCCAGCTACAAATGAAAGGAGGATCCAACCCCCTATTTGTAGGCTCCAACATGAAGGAATATACAACTCGTTGAATTCTATGGATCCAACCAGAAGGAGGCTACAACCCCCTAATTCTCAATCTCCATCCTGAAGGAAGCTCCAAATCCCTATTTTATCTGGCTCTAATCAGAAGGAGGATACAAACCCATGATTCTTAGGATCCAACGTGAAGGAAGCACCAACTCCATGTGTTCTCTGGCACCAACCGAAAGGAGGATACAACCCCTTTTCCTTACCCCATCCTTCCACCCTGAAATATAAATGTAGACCAACTATCACTACCATAATCACTACCAATGCCACTACCATTTCCAATGTCATTGCCACTACCACTATCACTTCGAATATCACATCAACCTGTCACTCTCAACTTGTCACTGTCATCAAATCCTCTCACATGGATACCATCACCAAACCATGTACATCAACCTATATCAACCATGCATCAATCATACACCAACACCTCTACCAAACCATGCATCAACCATGCACCCAAACATGTACCAAAATATGCATCAACAATGCATCGACACCTGTACCAAACCATGCATCAATCATGCACCATATCATAAGATATCATCAATGAATTACCTCAAGCATAACCAAGATAACCACAATACCAAAATACCAAAATAACGATGATTTGCTTCTAATCACCAAGGTGTTCCTCAACATCTACCAACATCACCAAAACATGCACCTCATACATGTACCAAGAATATACGGCATACCATGCACCAAATATGCGCCTTAATCATATACTGATTCCTTAACAAGATACAAAAGGCATAACCATCACAACATCAACAAGTAACCAAGATGTACCTCAAACCATGTGCCTCAACATCTATAAATGACCTTGTGCCTCAATATCCCTTAAGAATGTTCTTTAACATATGTAATTGACCTGGTGCCTTTGATATTGATACACAGACCTATACCTTTACCTTAGTCCTCAACAACCTTGCACTAGCATCTTCCTTCACTTGTATTGTCCTCACGGGCCAAGGACTACTTGTCATGTGAGGCCTCGCATGATGAGCACTATGCAAGCCGTGGGGTTGCCTCACATGACACCCTCAAGATGACCCACAAGGGCCTTCTTAATTAGGGTTTTTACAGAAAACCGTGGCTCTCCTTTGTAATCCCAAGACTCCTGCACTTCTCACTTCTCTCTACCTCATATTTCACCGTCACAAACTAGCCAAAAGATCACTTGATCAAAAGATAGATATTAATTGAATGTGTATGTGAATGTACTTTTGAATGACTCCTTGAGGTGTATTTATACTTTTGGTGGGTAACCTCTTTCCTTAATATTAATGTCTTCTCGATTTTTCTTGTTGCAACAACTTTACCCTTTCATTAAAGACTTGTAACCAACTAGGGGATTCTTGACCATTCTTTGGGGCTTATAACTTCACAAGGCCATAAATCCTCAACTGTGAAGAAGCATGTGGTGTACCACCTATCACCATAAACAACATGATGAATATTATCCATATATGAGTGTGTTACCTTCATTTGCATTATCCTTCATGTCCTTATTCCTTGATCAACTTTGGGTCTCATGACCACACCTTTTAGGCTTCATGTAAACTTCATCAAATACACCCAACATATTTTATTACATAAACCACTCTTGTTGACATCAATTACATCTAACTCACCATCAATATCGACCACAACTCTGGGGTATCTCAGACGCTCTAAGGGTTGACATCAATGGCAACCAATTGTCAAACAATCTCCCCCTTTCACATTGATGGAAACACCAACATTGATGACAACACTCATACTCCAATACTCATGCTCCCCTTGTGACCATTTCTCCTCATCAATGTTTCTCTCTCTCTCCCCCTTTAACATCAAATGAAAAGGGTATCTCTCATTGGGACTTCTCCCACTATCTTCATGTGTCTATTCTTTCACATGTTGTTGTCCTCATGTTTCTTTCCAAGTTCCTCTTATTGATAGAAAAGAGTGACTCCCCCTAAAAGTGTACCTTATATGGATAATCCTTTTCTAACTTCATATGATTGACTCTTACTCTTCTGATCTTTCTCTTTCTCCCCCTTTGACATCATGGGAAAAAGGATAACTCCCCTTGTCGGTATGTCTCCCCCTATCTGCATGCTTCTAATATTCCTTTCTTGATTTCTTTCTCTAACTGTTTTTCTTTGCTTGAATTCTCTAGAATATGTCATGTTGATCAATGTAGGGCTTCTGATGTATGTTTCCTTTCATCTCTTCCATTGCTTATTATTTTCGATTGGTTCTTCCTCTTGTAATTATCTTGCATATATAAAAAGAATTAAAAATTTCTTAATGTCACATATTAATACCCTGTTATGTTCACTATTCAGACATCAATGACCATACCATTCAACATTGTCCCTCTGATGATATAAATTCTACTGAAGGTATCTCTTTCCCTATTCTATTGTGCCTTTCACTGCTTGTCTTCTTGTGACTAATTGATTCCACTTGTCCACTGATTCCAATTGCAAATATGTTATGTCATATAATTGTCTAGACTTTCCAATGATTTCATAAAACCATCTATATCCATATGTCATAGGCTATTCCTAACTATGCTACTCAAATGTCGACAATGTTAACCCATCTTTCATTGTAGTATCATGAAGGATTCTTTGTTGTAACTGATCATCACATATTGTTGTTTCTCAGAATGAATCAAATATGTCTATTGATATGAAATACATCCTTAAACCTGTAATGAATATATATCTACCTAGAAAGTATGTCAATTATATTCCTCTGATATTTGCATGGGAATGGTACTTCTCGATCGATCAATCTTTCATTATGTACTTATGCTATCTAACTTCTCTGAATATGTCTCTGAAAACACTTCAAACTGTTCGAAAGATGGTTCTCTGATATATAGTAGCTACTACACTGAATCCCCCTGTACAATATTCATATTTACTGGGAGTCTCCAAGTCAAATGGATAATAAAAATACCCACTTTTATGTGGAGTAATATTCCTCTTTGTCTCTAGACTCATCATCTTTCTTAACTATGTTTTCTTCCTTTATTCCTATGGATTCATTATGATCTTGCACTACAATTCCTGAGAGTACAATATCTTGGGCATGTTCTTTATTCACCTACTCTTCTTTTCTTTCTCGCACTACTGCAACTCCTACGATCTCTGGGACGTGTTCTTTATTCACCTGCTCTTCTTGTTTTTATTTTCTTCTCCAAACCTTCGTGTATCTGACATCGATACTTTATTTCATGGTGGGATTTATAATGCTTTTACAATTCTGAGCTATGTAACCATAATTGTGGCATTTGTAACATTCAATAGTGTGGGGATCCACATAGGTATTTCTCGTGTGAACATTTATTCCATATTCTCTAATCTAAAACCTTATGTCCAAAGTTAGTACAAATAAAATAATGACCATAAAATAAATTTACATACATGAGAGTGAATGATCTTCTTTGTGGTGTAGTCCTTCTGAATTCCTACCTTGCCTAATCATGATCTTCTCTTCTATTGATCCCTTCATCATGATTGAATCTTCTTTGCTACTTGAATGTGGAAGGTCTTGTTGAAGATGTATCTCTATTATATTCATTCTTATTTGATTCTTGTTGACCATGATTCCCTCCTTTGAGTACTTTTGCATAACTCTTTTTATTTTCTTCATTCTTCCTTTCTGGAAACCTGGAGTGTTTCTCTTCAACTTTCTTTATTGATGATGTGAATGTTTCTCTCTCTTCAACGTTCTTGATGATCTTGAATATTTTAAGTCTGAATGTGACAATATATTCTTCAAGCTTTTCAACCTCTTCTTTTTTCTTCATCATATGAATCTTCATGACTTTTTCCATTCTCTTTGCTTCTTCAAGTTGGAATTTAAAAGAGATGATTTCTTCTTCAAGCATTTTTTCTCATTGAATGAATTGTTCTTCAAGCTGGTTTAAATTCTCAGATATTTACTTGAGATGATCTGTCAAAATATTCTCTCTCTTCTCTGCTTCCTTTCTTTGTGCTACTATTTCGACTTGCAAACATTGCTTCTCTTCCATCTGATTTTTGTATGTTCCTTCAATCCTTCTAGATTCTTCCAGCCAAGCTTTTAGATTCACTATAACCTATTGGTATTCTTTGGAAATTTCTTGAGAATTCTTCTTGACTAATTGTTCCTCAAGAGACTTTTTTTTCTTCCTTTCTTTCGTCAATTCGTCTAAAGAACTGATTAATTATGCTTCAAGATCTACTATGCCTTCTTCACAATCTTGTTCTTCTGAATCTTTCTAACATGATGAGCATATTTATTCTTTCTCTTCTCTTGCATTTTATTTAGCATTCACTGGATTTGTTATGGAAGACTCTTCAAAGTATATATTATGTAGCTTATCCCAAAATTCTTTTGCTGATGAAAATTTTCCAACTTTCTCTCTTACCGGATTAGATAATTCTTCCCAGATGAAATTCATTGTTATTTTGTTGTTTATTTTCAATTCCTTCTTAGTTGTAGTCTTTAGTTTCTTTGTGGCAGTGTATCCTGTAACAACTAATTGTCAAACACCATACCCCTGTGCCTGTAAAAATGTTTTCATCCTGATACTCCATACTTCATTTCTCTGACCATTCTAACCATCAAACTGTGGTACCCCTAACATAGCGTACTCAATGATATTCATTCCAATGTTTAAACTATTTCTATTGCATTATGTTGTCATTGATGTCAAAGAGTTGATGTTTCTTTATAGTATCATTGATGTATTGATTGATGTCCTATGTTTTCACAGATGAAATTGATGTCAAATATGTCAATTGGTGTCATAGTGATGTACTTTTATGGATTGATGTATAGACGGGACAATGTAAAGGTTGGTCATTATTGTCTTGTCATGGTTGATAGGAATAACCAAATGGATAAACTCCAAAGTGGTCCCCTTATGGTGAAATCTCTCACAAGAAGACGCTCCTGGATAAAGTTCTCAAAGTGGTCCCCTTATGGTGAAATCCTTCATGGGCAGATGCTTCGTGAAGTCCAAATGGTGAGGTAGCCTAAAAGTGAGGTTAGGGAACCCAATTTTGATTAAGGAATAATGTAATGAATATTAGTGAATTTGAAAGACAAACTATTCCATATGAATAGTATATGCCATGTTGTATCTAGTGATATGTGGAACGTCACATAACTCCTCACGGTTAGAGAGTTATGGCCATGTGAAGTTGGATAAACCTCATGAGTTATATAGAAGCCTCTAGAAGGTCAAAGAAGTCAAATTATTCCATAATATCCTAGAATAAGTTGACTAGTCAAAGTGGTTAGTCATGGGTTAAGTGGTTGCAACAAGAAAATAATTAAAAATAAATTAGTTGCAACTAGAATTGGAGAGTTTAGTATTTGTGGATAAAGTGGTTAAGTGGACAAAGTGGCTAAGTGGACAATGTGACTAAGTGGAAAAACTTGGTTAAGTGGAAAAACTGTCTAAGTGGACAAAGTGGTTAAATGGACAAAGTGGCTAAGTGGACAAAGTGGTTAAGTGGATACTTCTAGAGGAAGCTACTTGGAGAGTATAAATAAGTGAGAAAGGGTCTCCCAGTAGTATCCATTGAGCATATTGAATATCTACAAGTAACTAAGGTAACCAAATGATATATAAGGTGAATTTCAGAGATAAGGTGAAGTAAAGAAGGCCGAAATTCAAGGGAGGATAAAGTATTTTGATGATGCTTTCTAAGGTATGTTATTTACAGGTCATCTCACCATTTTTGTAATAACTTTTTTTCTAGAATGATTCAAACAACAAACTCTAGGGGATGTTGAGAAACCATATTCTAGTAAATATGATAAATTTTTTGGCTTGTGGGTCGTTGTATTTTGGGAACTACACGTCGTGGAAAAAAGGGTTTGTGGCTAGTCCCAAAACTAGTATAAAACAGGTGTTTCAGGTAAAAAGGTCATAACTTCTTCATAACAGATCCAAATTCAGTATGAAAAAATGTATTTGTTATAGTACTATATTTAGTGTGTTTTTTTATGATTTTCAGATCCACACAGAAAATATTCTATGCGGGGCATGCTCTACAAGTTCACTCTCTAGAATAAGCCAGAATTCAACAAGGTATGACATTTTTGTTATAACTCATTTTATGTGAGGTTCCAAACAATGAAACCTGGAGGAATTTTAGAGAAGACAATGAAGAACATTTTGTACCATTTTCAGACCTTTATTCATCACAAGTATAGAGTTATTATTGTTTCAAATTAGGGTTGTTGACTAATCCAAAATTAGTCATGTGAGACTAAAGTAAAGATTGATGAAAATGTTAGTTTCCTGTTGTTGAAGTTAAGGAAGTTTTGAAAGTATATGATCACATACACCATGTATGTTGCATAGTTACATATCATATTTGGATGATGATATTGATCAGACAGGTTGTGCATAGTTGATGCACTTGTATTGGTATAGATTTTTGGTACAGTTTGACATATTTATTTCTATATACAAGTTGGGTCTTGTACTTGAGGGTTGGATGCCTCACATATCAGTTGGTGAGGAGATATGTAGGTTAGGTGTTATATTTTAGTTGGTGTTGATAAAACCCCAAGGATTGTAGTCCATAATACAAAAGAAACTTATACATATATCTAGTGTTCCTTGTGTTCTTTATTGTGATGGTGCATAGCTCTTTATTGTTCATGTATGCAATTGATACATATTTACATGAAATAAACTAAGTATGGATGGAATTAATAAGTAATGATGTTGTGAATTATGATTTCTAACTAAAGTTTTGTGAGAAGTGTAAAAATATCCCTCACACTGATTCAACCCCCCTCTCAGTGTGATCGGTGTGTCCAACAATTGGTATCATAGAGGGCCTTCCCTGTAAGCCTTAAAAATCTTGGAGGACATCCATAGACACACAAATGGAGGATGAAGTTCCAATATTTGATGAGATAAATTATTCAGCATGGATAATAGAAATGAAAGGGTATTTGAAAGAAAAAGGATCATGTGTTTGGAAAGAAACTATTGGTGGATCAGTTCCCTTGAAGAATAAGTCAAAGTTTGTAGCTCAAAAGGAAGAAAATAAGAATGATGCATTGAATCTCAAGACCATCTTCAATGGACTCTCAAGTTTTGTCAAAGAAAGAACGGGACAATGTGCTTCTGCCAAGGATCTATGGCTGAAGCTAGAGAAGACATATCAAGGAAAAAAGGAAGACACTAAAGACAATTCCATCAAGAACAATGAAGGTAAAGAATCTCCAAAATCCTCTAATTGAAATAATTCTAAGTGTGATGATGTTGAATGTTTCTCTACAAGTGAAGAAGAAAATCTAGAAGTAGTTTGTGTAGAATCAGATGATAGTTATCCTATAGATGAAGAAGAAGATTTGTTGACTCTTAAAGATAAATTTTTATTTGAGTTAGATGATGTTAGCAGTGAAATAGGACAATACTCAATTACTTTTGAGTATCTTGAAAAATACACCAAGGAAGTCCTAGAAAAGTACCTAAGATATACCATGACACTAAATAAAATGCTCAAAGAATAAGAAGAAAGTAAAAAGACTTAATTCGAAGAAAAAGAAGAAGAGATCAAAAGACTAAAGAATGAAATAGAAGAAAATAAGAAGGTAGATGATGAGTTTAGAAAAAGTATTGAAGTTAATGTCAATCTTAATACCAAAATTGAAGAAGCCAAAAGAATAGAGGAACTATTGAAGAATCAAGTAAATGAAAAGGAAGAGTCATGCCATAAATTGGAAGATGAAGTTGTTGATATTATAAAGAAAGTATAGAATTCAAACACTCACATCAAGTTCATGAACAACTCAACAATCTTGGATGAGATCCTAGATAGCCAAATATCTCCAAATGATAAATAAGGTCTTGGATACAAGAAGGAAGCTATACATCTTGAATCTAGCACTTCTAAGAAGCATGAGGTAAGTCCTTCATTCTCAAAAGGTGGAAATAATATTGTAAGTCAACCATATACACAAATCAAGGAAAATTTCAAAAGAACAAAGAAAGGAAGACATCAAGAAGCCATCTTTACACCACAAAGAAAATTCAAAAGAGAGACACCTTCAAGATGGACACCAAAGAAAATGTATGAAAATGTTTTTCATGGTCACTAATACTCATGTAATGAATATGGTCACAAAGCTTTGGATTGCAGACATTATGAAAGGAAAGATAATGGAGGGTTTCATAACACCCTAAGGTGTTGGAGATGTAATCAAGTGGGACACATTGCTTCTCATTGTCACACCATGAGATGCTAGAGTTGTAGTGGGTTTGGCCATAAATCCTAGGATTGTTGGAACACAAGAAGACAGTCCATGCGGAGTTCTTCATATAGCATGAAAAGAAGAACACATGAAGCTAGGAAGGAAGAAAATTTTGAAAAGATGGAAGCTCAGAGCTCAATTTATGAGAAGCTGGGACACCTTCAGAAGTGGATGAAGAAGACTAAACAACTAGAAAAAAATGGTATCCATGAGGCAAGCTCAAGATTTATTGTTTCTAAAGAATATGTGGGATCATATGGGAGAAGTCACGTACATATGCGTAGTGACCTATAGAAAGTTCACATACATGCATGAGCTATCTGTAGAACAGACTGCGTACCTATGGTAAAATCCTTGGAAAAGAAGGCCATGAGTTGCAACATGCTTTGACGGTATAACTTTGTTTTGTAGGGTATGACATGGTTTATTGCAGGTTTTCATGATTATATGTTGGCATGTGTATTTGATGTATGTATGGTGATGACATATGGTTGAGTGTTGAAATTTTATCTTGGATGCATGGTACTAACCCTAGAGTGTGGATTGAGACATTTACTGTTGAGGAACAGTGCGGGTTATGTCAGTGATGATATGGCATGTTGTTTATGGGACAATTCATGTTGATGTGATGTTATATAGAGAGATATCATTGATCTATTAAGTTGCACTCTTAGTACATATTGTATTGGTTGCTTAGTACTTGTTGTAGTGAATGGTTTTTTAGGCATAACTGTCATGGTACATGGCTAGTACATATGTGAGCTCCATTGATATATCATATGATGTAATGTTAGAGGCATATTTGTTGGATGTCTTGGTGCATGCATTTGGCATGTGGTTGAGCTAAATATTGGGACATGTAGTTGATGAGTTGATGAGGTGGTTATCTTGTACATCATTGATGAGTCATATTTTGATCTATAGTTGATGCATGATTGGTACATATTCGATACATCATTAGAGGCACTTGCTAGCAATATGATTGGCACATGGTTTATGGTTGATATGGAATACATGTATGGAAACACATCTTGACTGTAGTTCATCTTGTTGAGGTTTGGTGCATGGTTGATGCACTTTCTTTGGTACATGATGTATAGGATGATATAGTTGAGACACTTGTTATGATGATTGGTTGATATATTGATGGTTGAGATACATGGTTTTGGCACTTGGTTCATGGTAGAGACATATCATGCATGATATGACACTTGTGTGAGGCACATGGTTGGCATGTTGGTAGAGGCATATGGTTGGTACACAGTTGGCACATGTTCTTGGCATATGCTTGATACACTCCATTGATGATATATTATGGTATATTTTATGGTATTGATGTACATGTTTGATATACATGGGTGTTGTGCATGGTTGGCACATAGTATGGCACATGATGTACATGGTTGATGTTTTGTTCATGATTCTATATTCATTGTTGACATATCTTTTGCTTTATGATGTATGATATGGCACAAGTTTGATGCATGGATAGGTCCAAGGATCGTCATAGGAAGAGAATATCATTCTTGAGAAGTTGATATATGTTCCAGTTGAGCAGTATCATTTGCAGTAGAAGCAGATTAAAATGGTAGAATATTTTTCATCTTTCATAGAAGATAGGGGGAGACATACCCATAGGGGGAGTCATTATTCTTTCAATGATTCTAGGAGGATAGATTTATCAGATGTAAGATAGAGAGATAGATTCTTGGAGATAGAGAACAAAGGCATGTTTCCAAGGGGAACAATGGTCATAAGGGGAGCATGAGTGACATGTCTTCAACATTACATCAGAGTGATATCCCTTGTTAAAAAGGGGAGAAATTATTCAAAGGAAGATCAAAGGAATATAGACAAGGGGAGCAACCCCAAGGAGAGTTCAGGCAGGGGGAGCAACCCCAAGGAGAGAACTACCCTTTTCCATTGATGTCAAAGGGGGAGCGATAGTCACATTGATGTGATTGAGATGACTATTGATGAAGAGAAATGCCATGTCTACATGTTTCCATCAATGTTGGGTGTTGACATCAATGTTGGCATTGCCATCAATGCCAAAGGGGGATATTGCTACATTATGTTTTCATTGATGTCAAATGATTGATGTCTTTCCATAGTATCATTGATGTATTGATTGATGTCTGATGTTTTCATAGATGAAATTGATGTCAAAAATGTTAACCGGTGTCATAGTGATGTATTGTCATGGATTGATGTATAGATGGGATGATGTACATGTTGGTCATTATTGTCTTGTCACTGTCGATAGGAATAACCAAATGGATAAACTCGAAAGTGGTCCCCTTATGGTTAAATACCTCATGGGAAGATTCTCTTGGATAAAGTTCTCAAAGTGGTCCCCTTATGGTGAAATCCCTCACGAGAAGATGCTTTGTGAAATCAAAATGGTGAGGTAGCCCAATAGTTTGGTTAGGGAACCCAAGTTTGATTAAGGAATAATGTAATGAATATCAGTTAATATGCAAGAGAAACTATTCCATATGGATAGTATATGCCATGTTGTTTCTAGTGATAAGTGGAATGTCACATAACTCCTCACGGTTAGAGAGTTATGGCCATGTGAAGATGGAGAACCCTCACGAGTTATCTAGAAGCCTATAGAAGGTCAAAGAATTCAAATTATTCTAGAAGATCCTATAAGAAGTTGACTAGTCAAAGTGGTTAGTCATGGGTTAAGTGGTTGCAACAAGAAAACAATTAAAAACAAATTAGTTGCAACTAGAATTGGAGAGTTTAGTATTTGTGGATAAAGTGGTTAAGTGGTTTAGTGGACAAAGTGACTAAGTGGAAAATTTTGGTTAAGTGGAAAAAGTGGCTAAATGGACAAAGTGGTTAAGTGGACAAAGTGGCTAAGTCGATAAAGTGTTTAAGTTGACAAAGTGGTTAAGTGGATACTTCTAGAGGAAGCTACTTGGAGAGTATAAATAAGAGAGGAAGGGTATCCCATTAGTATCCATTGAGAATATTGAATATCTACAAGTGAATGAGGTAAAAAAAGGATATCTAAGGCGAATTTCAGAGGGAAGGTGAAGTAAAGAAGGCTGAAATTCAATGGAGGATAAAGTCTTTTGATGATGCTTTATAAGGTATGTTATTTAGAGGTCATCTAACCGTTTTTGCAATAATTTGTTTTCCTATAATGATTCAAATAGAGAAATTTGGGGAATGTTGAGACAATATATCCAAGTAGTTGTGATAAAATTTCATCTCTTGGGTCATTGTATTTTGGGAGTTACACTCTGTGGAAAATAGGGTTTGTGGCTTGTCCTGAAACTAGTCTAAAATAGGTGTTTCGAGTAAAAATGTCATGATGTATTCATAATAGATCCAAATTTTGTAAGACCAAATTTATTGGTTATATTATAGTCTGTAGTATATTTTGTATGATTTTACGATCCATACAAAAAACATTCCATGCAGGGCATGCTCTACAAGTTCACTCTCTAGAATAAGCCAAAATTCAACAAAGTATGTCATTTTTGGTATAACTCATTTTATGGGAGGTTCCAAGTAGTGAAACACGGAGGAATTGAATAAAAGACAGCAAAGAACATTATGTACCATTTTCAGACCTTTATTCATTATAGGTACATATTTATGATTGTTTCAAGTTAGGGTTTCTGACTAATAAAAAATTAGTCATGTGAGACTAAAGTAAATTTTGTTGATAACAACAGCTTCTTGTTGTTGAAGTTAAGGAAGGTTTGCTGGTCTATGATCACATACACTAGGTATGTTACAGAGTTATAGATCATATTTGGATGATGATATCGATGAGACAAGCTGAGGTGGCAGGTTATTGTGACAGGTTGTGCATAGTTGATACATTTGTATTGTATAGAATGTTGGTACATTTTTACATATTTCTTTATGTCCACAAGTTGGGTCTTGTACTTGTGGGTTGGACTCCTCACATCTCGGTTGGTGCTAAGATATGCAGGTTGGGTCTTGAATTGAGAGTTGGTGCTCTATTTCAGTTGGTGTTGATAAAACCCCAAGGATTGTAGTCCATAATACAAAAGAAAATTATACATATATATGGTGTTCCTTGTGTTCTTTATTGTGATTATGCATAGCTATTTATTGTTAATGTATGTAATTGAGATATATTTACATGAAACAAACTAAGTATGAATGGAATTAATAAGTAATGATATTTTGAATGGTGATTTCTAACTAAAGTTTTGTGAGAAGTTTAAAGATATCCCTCACACTGATTCACCCCCCCTCTCAGTGTGATCTTTGTGTCCAACAATTTCTTGAATGAACCTTGCTCTGGCACCAATTTTTGGAATACTGAGAGGGGGGCTGAATCAATATTATCACTTTTACCAATTTAAACCACAATATATAAACTTCAATCCTATCATAAATATATCATCAATGAAGGACCAAACCTTGTCACTGAAAGGGTGGGGTCAATCAGTGACAAAATAATTTTATTGATTTTTCTTCTTTTAATGCAATCAATAATTTAACAAAATATTTATCATGGAACCCAATTGGGAAAACCACAAACAATTTTCTATTAACTTCTTAATTCTATTTTTATAAGTTACATAGAAGGAATATGTTCTTACTTTTGGACTAGCACCAACTGATCAGGATGCACCCACACCCTTGTTCACCAGCACCAACTGGTAGGAGGCTTCGATGCTCTGTTTAGTCAGCTGCAACTGACAAGGAAGAAACTACTCCCTTTGTTCAGTAGCACCAACTGGTAGGAGGCTTCGACCCCCTGTTTAGTCAGCTACAACTGGCAAGGAAGAACCTACTCCCCTACAGGCTCTAACCTTCCTTTTCTCCACCCAGCCATCCTTAATTTATGAATATGGAAAACTTATGTATCATACACTGGATTGCATAACTGCTAAGTCTCCTTCATTTCTTAATCTTCAATAAGACATTGGCATGCACCTTAGAACTAACAGTTCTTCATCTTGGACTTTGCTTCTATTTTGATCTTCTTCAATGGATTGCAGAGACACTTTCTTCTCACCACTCTTTCTTGTTTATATATTCTTCCAACTGGTGTGAGCTATGAAACATTGTGGCCCTTTGTTTGGACCATCGTACCCCTTCATTTAACAATAATCTGGTTTGGTTTTCTTTATCCAAATATTATCGAGAAGCCCTTTCAATTTAATGAAAAGTGATTTTCATTAATCGATCATAGGTATGGATTGATTTCATTTAACTTAGTTCCATAACTTTGAAAATATTGAAAAAACTGATTTCTGCATAGGCGCTTCCTTCAAACCATTTTCATATGACCGACAACGCAAAACCATAGGCTTATCAACTTAAGCAATGTATTATATTTTACCTAATTATTTCTTTTATTTCATATGAGCATAGGTGGTGACCAGGCGCTAGGCCAAGCGAGTGATTGATCACATAATAAAATCAACGGTCATGTTTTTACTTTCCATGAAGAGATGTACGATTCTAGTTTACTTCGGGAATTCGAGACTTCGTCCTTCGTGACTTCCAACCTCTTCACAAATCTCCTGAATAATAGATGCATGTCCATAATATTAAATGGTTGAGAATTCTCCTGAAGTATTCTTCAGATCGGACGACTTATGTCCACTTCAAGACTTCGGGACATAGGGTATTTGTTGGTGGTAAAACTCCCGAAGTAAAAACTCCCGGAGTGACATAACTCGATGACGTCACTTGTTGATGTGGAACTTCTTGAGTGGATTCCATGTGTCACCTGGATTCGTGGTTTACGTATGATTAAAGTACATATGGGACCTTGACACTTTTCATCATCTGATTACACCACATGTCCTTGCTAACGTAGATCTCTTCATATGGCACATGTTCTTTTATTTGATCTAATGGTCAGGATACTTTCCGAAGTTTTCCACTGATCAAACGACTCATATTCACTTCGGGACTTCGGGTAATTTGATTTCTCCACTTCCCATTTCTCCCAAACTGTAAAGCTCAAGTAACTTGACTTCATCCAATGGTCCATTTTTAACCCGAAAAGGCTTAACAAGATCCACCAGTTGTCGGGAATTCGACTATTTGGTATTTTGGGCCTTTGGCCTTGCTTATCCTATCCTTCTACTTTCCTCGATCTGATGGTCAAGATATCTTCTGAAGTGTTTCCTTAGATCACACAACTTATGTCTATTTCGGGACATTTGTGTCTTACTCTATCCTTCCACTAAACATGATCTGATGGTCCTGATATCTCACAAAGTGTTCCTCATATCGGACATTTCACATTTTCTTCGGTACTTCAGCCTTTAGGTGATATTACTTGTTCTCAACCGTTTTTCTCCTGAAGTGGTCAGCGTCGAAGTTGAAAACTGCTACCTTGGCACACTCTGAATAGATCAGATGATCCTCATTTACTTCGAGACTTCATATCGGATGATGTTCATCTTTAATTATCCTATACTTCCACTTAACTTGATCCAACATTCGATGTGTATTTCATAACCATAACTTACGAGTGGTTTAATTCTTCGCTCAAACTCTGCAATTGAAGTTGTGCAATTGTTTTTGAGTCAAACATAGTCATTGATCTTTGAATCGATGAGATCTGATGATCTAGAATAATTGCAGAATTGGAAATAACGTATAGTTTAATTCTCCCTTCACGCTCCGTAATCAATCCCTGCCATTGATATGGCACTTGTGTATCCAACGGTCCTAATTTGATCCAATCATTGACTATTCCTCCAATAATCCTTATATTGTAATATGACAGTCTAGACTAATTTCAGGATTGGGAATAACACATTTTTTAGTTCTCCTTTTCTCTTTGCAATCCATCCCTGTCGTTGATCTGACGCTTTCCCTTCTGAGTTTCATGTGTGTCATCTCTTATGATATTTTGATCTTCAGTTGCTAACCCTCTTGAGCTTTTTAATATCTGCGTACTATCATACTACATATATTTATTTGACCTGAACTCTGCATATTGTTATACTATTTGACATCAATTACAACACATTAATGACACTATGTCCAACAATCTCCCCCTTTGTCATTTATGGCAACACACCAATTTCATACACAATCTCCCCCTGTGATGATGCTTCTCTCTTCTGAAGTTACTCTCCCCCTTTGACATCAATGGAAAATGGTTGCTTCCCCTATGGTAATGGTTTGTATATCTTATCATTCTAACCAGAACCTGAACTCAGGTAACTCCTCCTGTAATCATACTTTTCCTGTAATAACTGAATGACTCCTCATGACATTGATTGTTGTCTCCCCCTGAATTTGTGCCAATTGATGCATTATTTTCTTGAGAAATTAGATTGGAAGAGGGATTCCTCCCACTATTTACTTGAGATATTCAAATACATCTCTACATAAGGGTTTAGTGAAAATATCTGCCACCTATTCTTATGTTGGAAAATATTCCAATTTAATGCTCTTATTTTCAACCTGATCTCTTAGACAGTGGTATTTTATGGGAATGTGTTTTGATTTGGACTATTGGACAGGGTTCTTGGAGAGAATTATAGCGCTTGTATTATCACAGTATATAGTAGTAGGTTCTTCAAACACTATTTTTATGTCTTGTAAGGTTTATTTCATCCATTCCACTTGTGTGAAACATTTAGCTGCTGGAATATACTCAGATTCAGTGCTAGACAAATAAATTGAGGATTGTTTCTTTCTTATCCAAGCTACCAATGATTCTCCCAAGAAGAATGCTCCTCCACTTATACTTTTTCTGTCATCTACACAACCTTCCCAATCTGCATCTGAATAAGATTTTAAAGTGAATGAATCCTTGCAAGGGTACCACAAACCAAGATCTATGGTTCCTTTCAAATACCTAAAGATTATTTTCACATCTTGAACATGGCTCTCTTTTGGTGTTTCTTGGAATCTAGCCACCATCCTAACAACTTGCTTGACATCAGGTCTGGAAGTTGTTACATAGAGTAAACTCCCAATCATTCATCTGTAGTGTTTTGGATATACAGCTTTGGACTCATATTCTTTGATTAGTTTGCATCCAACTTTCATAGGTGTACTAACAGGTTGCAATCCTCTAACTGAAATTTCTTAAGCATATATTAACATACATGGACTGATGGATAAAGAATTCTCTTTTGGATTGTATTATTTGTAATCCAAGAAAGAAATTAAGTTCACCAAGCAAGGACATTTCAAATTCTTGCTGCATCCTTCTAGCAAATTCCTTACTCATTTTTTCATCATCACTGCCAAATATAATATCATCAAGATATACTTCCACAATAATCACATTATTACCAACTTTTTTACAATAAATATTGTTGTTTGTTGATCCTCTTTTGAGGCCTTGTTCTTGTAAATAAGAATCTAGCCTTTCATACCATGCTTTGGGTGCTTGTTTTATCCCATAGAGTGCTTTCTTTAGTTTACAAACATAGTCTCCTTTTTTATTTAAATGAAATACTTATGGTTTCTCAATATAGACTTCCTCTTCTAAGTTTCCATTGAGAAATGATGACTTGACATCCATTTGGTATACTTTAAATTTTATGTAGCTGGAAAATGCTAAGAACATCCTAATTGCCTCAAATCCGACCATAGGTGCAAAGGTTTCTTCAAAGTCTACCCCTTCCACCTAAGCATACCCTTTACACACCAATCTAGATTTGTTCTTGATTACTTTCCCATTCTCATCCATTTTTCTTTTATACACCCATTTAGTTCCAATGACATTTTTATTTTTTGGTCTTGGAACTAGTTCCCAAGTTCGATTTGTTTCAATCTGGTCCAATTCTTCATTCATAGAATTAACCCAATTTTCATCTTTACATGCCTCTTTGATTGAGTTGGGCTCAATATGTGACAAAAGTGCTATTTTTTTCTAATACAATAGTTGTCTTCTTGTATGCACTCCATCACTTTTATTTCCAATAATCAGTTCCTCGGGATGATTCCTTTAAGTCATTCTTGAGGGTGTCTTTGTGTCTCTTCTTGGGGATTATTATCTTATCTCTTCTTATTGAATATCTTCCTCTTCTTCACTAGTATCCATATCATCGTCTTACTTTTATTCTTTATCTTCTTCTTCTTCTTCTTCTGCTTGTGTGCCAACTGTCTCATCATCATCTTCTCTTGATGTTTGATCCTTATTGTTTTTAAATCATCCACCTTGACCTATGCACTCTCAACAATCTTATGTAATCTAATATTGTAGCATCTATATGCTTTCTTGGTAGAAGCATATCCAAGAAAGATACCTTCATCAGATCTAGCATCAAATTTTCCGAGATTCTCATCAAGCCTTTTGATTTAACACTTTCTTCCAAAGACCTTGAAGTATTTTACCAAAGGTGCTCTTCCACGCCATAGTTCATAAGGAGTCTTATTACTATTAATCCTGAGTTGACCTCTGTTCAATATGTATATTGTTGTGCTTACAACTTCCCTCCAATATCCATCAGATAATTTTTCTTCATTGAGCATAGTCATTGCATCTTCCTAGACTGTTCTATTCCTTCTCTCAGCAATCCCATTTTGCTGAGGTGTTCTGGAAGCATAGAATTGTCTTTTTATTCTATTTTTCTTCCCTAGTTGACAGTGTCTACACGTAGTATTTGAGGGCTTTATGATATTTGGAAAGTTTCTTACTGCACCAAGATTGCCGAACTTCATTAAATTTTCAAAGTTAATGTGCCCCAACCTTCTATTCCATAGCCAAATTTCATCTACTAAATTTATATGACACTCCTCATTCAATTTTGTATTTAGTATATATACATTCTCAGGAGTTCTAGGAGCAGTACCAACCAATTTTCCTAATTCCTCTCTCCTAATCTCACATTTATGGGAATCAAAGATGAAAATGTTCCCCTGATCACAATTTTGGCTGACACTTAATAGGCTAGGTTTCAATTTTTCAACAAGAAACACATCCTTGGCTTTGTCTTTTCCCAAACTCATAGTGCCTTTTCCAAGTATGTTACCCGTTGTCACCAAATGTAACTTTTCCATTTTATTTGTTTAAGTTCAAAAACTTGTCCTTGTTTCCTATCATATGTTTTGAGCACCCATTGTCAACATACCAGAGATCTTCTTTATCTTGGGCTTTCAAGGCAATGAGACATTCCTCTTTTGATGTTTTTTTATTTCCAAAGCTTCTTTTTCTCTCTAATGAATTTTGGTTTTTCTGAGACTTCCATTAATATGAAACTACTGGCTTTATGTTCATAATTATGACATCTTAAGCATTCTAGGTTCCCTTCTTGTAAAGGTGCAAAGGATTTATAGTTTCTTCTTTTAACTTGATTTACTGTTGGGTTATCTTTAAGATTATAGTTCTTAACCCTCAAGTTTTTCCTTCCATATGCTCTACAATTCATAGCTTTGTGTCCGAAATTAGAGCATGCAAAGCAATAACCAAAGAAAATGTGAGGATACATGTTTTGATCAACCTTATTTGGTGTTTTCTTATATTCCTTCTTGATGGGTAGAAGTAGTCCTCTAGAGTTTTGATCATTACTTGTCTTTTCTTCATCTTTCTTCTTGAATGTACTGAGGACAACAACTGCATAAGATTTTGAGTTAACTTGTTTTTCTTCTTGAGAATAACCTACTCCATTTTTGTTACTTGAATCCCTTTGTGTGGTAATAATCTTATCTAAGATTTTAGAGCTATTTTCATATCTTGTTTGAATGAGTTTTGCATCAAGTTCTTTTCTTAGGTGAACTATTTCTGCCTCCATTCTTTCACATGTTATTTGTTTCTCTTTAAGAGACTTTTCAAGACTTTCTTCCATCCTATTTTCTTCTAGGATTTGGTTTTTCAGGTTGCTCATGAGTTTCTCCATCTCTTTTTCTTTCTGTTCATGTCTTTCCTTTTGTTCAACTACAAAAAATTTCAGCTGTCTATATCTCGTTTTGTATCTTCTTAATTCATCCAAGTCACTAAGAAGTTCTCCTTCCATATTAACCTCTGCTTCAACTTCTGACTCTTCCCCATGCTCAATTTCTTCTATCTCATTAGGCTCTTCAATACCTAGAAAAAGGACTTCATCATCATCATTTTCACTAGACTCTGATGAACTATTGTTTTCTTCTTTTGAGTAAAAATTATTTTTCCCTTTGTAATTTTTTTTCTTGTAGTTGGGTTTTTCCTTCTTCTTGTATTGTTTATTTTTTTCTTCTTCATCTTCAGGGTCCTCCTTGGGATAGGGAAACCTGGAAGAAAAATGGCCAACCTTTCCACAATTAAGACATTTGAAAGGCATCTTGCCTTTTTACTTCCCTGATCCTTTCTGAAGTTTTTTAATAAAATTGGCTTCTTCTACATCAGATTCTTCATGATGGCTGGATTGAGGTTTTTTCTTTTGAGTTTTTTTTTTTGAGCAACTTGAAGGCCGCCTCTCCTTGTGGGAGGTTTTCATGACCTAATCTTAACTCATAGGCTGTGAGGATTCCACACAATTCATCCATGGTGAGTTTATCTAGATTCTCTCAATCTTCAAGAGTGGGCACTTTAGGATTGTATATCATAGGTAGTGTTCTTAGTATTTTTTAAACTAGATGATTGTCTGACACTTCTACTCCCAAACCTTTGATTGCATTAATAATATTATCAACTCTTTCGAAGTACTCTAAGATATTTTCTTCATCCTTCATTTTTAGACCTTCACATTGTACTTTGACAGTCTGAATTTTTTACCTCTTTACCTTGGAATATCCTGTATATATAGTTTCCAATTTGTCGCATAGTTGTTTTTCATTTTGATAGTTTAGTACTTTAGCAAGGATCTTCTTACTCAATACATCTTGTAGTGTGTTTAAAGACTTTGTGTGTTCCCAAAATTTATTCTTGTCTTCTACTTCTGTTGGAGTGACTTTTGGAACATCATATCCTTTTTCAACTAATGTCCATACTTCGTCCAATGGACATCATATATATTTTTATTCTAACACTCCAGAAAACATAGTCTTCACCATAAAATAGGGGGATTTTTTATGACATCTTCAACTGTTGATCCATCCCGATGTATATTTCTCTTCAAGTGATTTAAAACCTTAGTGAAGAGACCTGCTCTGATTCCAATTGATGGACCAAACCTTGTCACTAAGAGGGGGGGGTGAATCAGTGACATAATAATTTTATAATTTTTTCTTCTATTAATGCAATCAATAATTTAACACAATATTTATCATGGAACCCAATTGGGAAAAACACAAACACTTTTCTATTAACTGCAAAATTCTCTTTTTAAAAGTTACATAGAAGGAAGATGTTCTTCCTTTTGGATCAACACCAACTCATTAGGATGCACCCACACCCTTGTTCGCTAGCACCAACTGGTAGGAGGCTTCGACCCCCTATTTAGTCAAATGGAACTGACAACGAAGCACCTACTCCCTTTGTTCACCAACACCAACTAGTAGGAGGCTTCAACTCCCTGTTTAGTTAGCTACAACTGAAAAGGAAGCACCTACTCCCCTACAGGCTCCAACTTTCCCTTGTTCCACCCAACCACCCTTAATTTCTGAATCTGTAAAACTTATGTATCATACACTGGATTGCATAACTTCTCTGTCTCCTTTTGTTCTTGATCTTCAATAATACATTGTCAGGAACCGTAGAAATAACAGTTCTTCATCTTGGAATCTACTTCTGTTTTGATCTCCTTCAATGGATTGCAGAGACACTTTGTTCTCACCACTCTTTCTCATTTATATATTCTTCCAACTGGTGTGAGCTATGAAACATTGTGTCCCTTTTTATGGACCATCACACTCCTTCATTTAAAAATAATCTCATTTGTTTTTATTTATCCAAATATTATCGAGAAGCTCTTTCAATTTAATGAAAAATGATTTAATAGGTATGGATTGATTTCATTTAACTTAGTTCCATAACTCTTCAAATATTGCAAAAATCGAGTACTGCAGAGGCGCTTCCTTCAAATCATTTTCATATGACCAACAACGCAAAACCATGAGAATATCAACTTAAGCGATGTATTATCTTTTACCTTTATTTATTTTATTCCATATGACCACATGTAGTGACCAGGCCCTAGGACAAGCGATTTCTTGATCACATAATAAAATCAATGGTCACATTTTTACTTTCCATGAAGAGATGGACGATTCTCGTTTACTTTGGGAATTCAGGACTTCATCCTTCGCGACTTCCAACATCTTCACAAATATCCTATATAACAGATGTGTGTCCATAATATTAAATGGTTGAGAATGCTACCAAAGTATTCTTCAGATCAAATGACTTATGTTCACTTCGGGACGTTTGCCTTCGGGACTTCAGGACATAGGGAATTTGCTGGTGGTGAAATTCCCGAAGTAAAAACTCCTGGAGTGATGTAACTTGATGACATCACTTGTTGGCTTGGAACTTCCTGAGTGGCTTCCATGTGTCACCTGGATTCGTGGCTTATGTATTCTTAAAGTACATAGGGGACCTTGACACTTGTCATCATCTGAGTATTCCACGTGTCCTTGCTGATGTAGATCTCTTCATATGGCACATGTTCTTTTATTTGATCTAATGGTCAGGATACTTTCCAAAGTGTTCCACTGATCGAGTGATTCATATCCACTTCAGGACTTTGGCCTTCGGGACTTCGGGTAATTTGATTTCTCCACATCTTAGTTCTCTTGAAGTGAGATTCCCTGAAGTGTCAACCTTGAGTAACTTGATTTCATCCAATGGTCATTTTTTAACTCGAAAGTGCTTAACACGATCCAACGACTGTCGGGAATTCAGATATTCGGGATTTCGAGCCTTTGGCCTTGCTCATCCTATCCTTCTACTTTCAGCGATATGATGATCAAGATATCTTCTAAAGTTTCCTCAAATCAAACGACTTATGTCTATTTCAGGGCATTTGTAGCTTACTCTATCCTTCCACTAAACATGATATGATGGTCCTGATATCTCCCGAAGTGTTCTTCATATCAGACGGTTCACATTTGCTTCGGTACTTCGACATTTGAGTGATATTACTTGTTCTCAACCCTTTTTCTCCCGAAGTGGTCAGTGTCGAAGTTGACCACTGCTACCTTGGCATGCTTTGAATAGATCAGACGATCCTCATTTACTTCGAGACTTCGTATCAGACAGTCTTCATCTTTACTTATCCTATTCTTCAAATTAAATTGATCCAACAGTCAATGTGGATTGTGGAACCATAATTTGCGAGTGGTTTAATTCGTCGCCCAAACTCCGCAATTGAAGTTGTGCGATTGTTGGTGAGTCAACCACAGTTTTTAATCTTTGAAACGATGAGATCTGAAAATCTAGAATAATTGTGGGATTGGAAATAATGTATAGTTTAATTCTCCCTTCGTTCTCTGAAATCAATCCCTTCCGTTGATCGAGCACTTGTGTATGCAATGGTCCTGATTTGATCTGATCATTGACTAGTCCTCCAATGATCCTTCTCTTGTAATCTGACGATCTAGACTAATTGCGGGATTGGGAATAACACGTTGTTTAATTATCCTTTTTCTCTTCACAATCCAACCATGTCATTGATCTTGTGGTTTCCCTTCTGATTTACATGTGTGTCATCTCTTCTGAGCTTCTGATATTCAGTCCCTAACCCTCCTGAGATTTTTAATCTCTGCGTACTGTCATACTACATATATTTGTTTGACATGAACTCTGCATATTTTTATACTGTTTGACATCAATGAAAACACATTAATGACACTATGTCCACCAATCAATGTATCATCTACGATTTCATTCAATATATCATGAGCATATAAATATAAGAAACATCACATCAACAACATAAAAAAAAAAAAATACACAGTACACCAAAATTTATGTGGAAACCCAAATGGGAGAAAACCACATAATGATTTATTATATATCAAAGAATACATTCATTGGAAGAAACAACTTCCCAATTCTCTAGCTACAATTGGAAGGAGGCTCCAACACTCTATTTATAGAATCCAACCTGAAGGAATCTACAAATCCCTGAATTCTCTGGCTCCAACAAGAAGGAGGATAAAACCCCCTAATTCGCAGGATCCAACCTAAAGGAAGTTCCAACTTCCTATGTTCTTTGTATCCAATTAGAATGAGGCTACAACCCTCTTATTCTTAGGCTCCAACCTAAAGGAATCTCCAAATCCCTATGTTCTTCAGCACCAATTGGAAGGATGCTACAACCCCCTTTCCTTGCAACATATTTCCACCCTGAAATATAAATGTAGACCAACTATCACTACCACAATCACTGCCACTATCAATTCCACTGCCACTGTCACTTTGACTTCCACTTTCACTACCACTGTCACTACCACTGTCACATCAACTTGTCACTCTCAACCTTTCACATCAACTTGTCATTGTCAACAAATCCTCTCACATGGATAACATCACCAAACCATGTACATCAACCTGTATCAATCATGCACCAACACCTGTACCAAACCATGCATTAACCATGCACCAAAACCTGTACCAAACGATGCATAAAAAATGCACCAACACCTGTACCAAACTGTTCATCAACCATGCACCATATCATAAGCTATCATTAATGAAGTACCTTAAGAGTAACCAAGATAGCCACAATACCAAAATACCAAAACAACTAAGATGTGATTCTAATCACCAAGGTTTACCTCAACATGTACCAACATCACCAAGACATGCACCTCATACATGTACCAAGAATATACATCATACCATGCACCAAATATGTTCCTCAACCATATACCAATTCCTTAACAAGATACCAAAAGAATAACCATCACATCATCGACAATTAACCAAGATATACCTCAAACCATGTGGCTCAAGTGTAAACCATGTGCCAATATATCTAGGATATGCACCAAGAATGTACCTCAACAAATATACCTCAACTAACATGTACCATACATTCAAGATGTGCCTCAAGGTATATACCAAAACTCACAAATGTATCCCTTAATAATGTTCCTCAATATCACCAAGATGCAACCTCATAACACATTGAATAACATAACTTTACAGTTGTAACTGACCTGGTGCCTATAATCCTGATACACAGACTTGTATCTTTACCTCAGTCCTCAACAACCTATCACTAACATCTTCCTTCACTCATTTCTTATCCTTGTGGGACAAATACTACCTATCACGCGGGGCCTCGCGTGACAAGCACTATGCAACCCATGGAAGTGCTTCGTCTGACATCCTCAAGCTAACCCCCAAGGTTCTTCTTAATTAGGGGTTTTATAGAAAACCCTAGATCTCCTCTATAATCCTGATACTCCCACACTTTTCACAAGATGGATATTCAATGAATGTGTATGTGAATGTACTTGTGAATGACTCCTTAAGGTGTATTTATACTTTTGGTGGATAACGTATTTCCTTAATCTTAGGGGCTTCTTGAATTTTCTTGTTGCAACCACTACCCTTTCATTAAAGAGTTGTAACCAACTAGGGGATTCTTGACCATTCCTTGGGGATTGTAACTTCAAAATTCCATAACTCCTCAACCATGAGGAACCAAATTGCATACCACCTATCATTGTAAATGACATGAAGAGGACTATCCATCTATGAGTGTGTTGCCTACATTTTGATTTTCCTTCATGTCCTTATTCCTTGATCAAATTTGGGTCTCATGATCACACCTCCAAGGCTTCGTGTATACTTCATCAAATTCACCCATCACATTTTATAACATCAACCACTATTGTTAACATCAATGAAAACTAACTCACCATAAATATCGACCACAACTATGGGGTATCTCGAATGCTCTAGGAGCCGACATCAATGACAACCAAATGTCCAACATTCTATACAATCATCTCAGATTCCTCTTAGAAATAATACATGTCAAGTTTCAGGAGCCAAGTCTCCTTTCTTTTCCCTTTGTAGATTGTAAGTGAATCACTCAAAATATTCTTCCAAGCTCTCATCTTTATGCTGCATCATTTTCAAGACTTTTTCCGTTCTTTCCTTGTCTTTGCAATAGTCTTGGTATTTTCCATAAATTTCTTTGTCATCTGATCCCATGAGAAGATTTTATTTGTTCCAAGGCCCATGAACCATCATAATGTAACTTTCTTAAGTGTGGTAGGAAAGAGCTTCAATTTCTGGGTGTCTTTCACATAGTCGTAGCTTTTGCAAAGTACATCAAACTAAAACATGAAGGTATCAAGATCTTCTTTAGATAGCCCATGAAAGTTTGGCAAGGAAGAATGAGGGATGTTCTTCATCTTGATCTCTTCATCAGTTTCTTTGATTGGGAATATGAAAGTCATGGGTTCATCTTTGACAACCTCATGTGCCATTTATTTCCAAGGGTTTTCCTCTTCTTCGAAAGGTGCCTCCGAAAAAAAAAGGAACTCTTTGGAATGATATTGCTCGTTGATATAATCCTATGAAAATGAGATTTCAGTGTACACAGATCCTTCCACATTCTATGATACTCTAGGATGTGCTCCAGGTTGATTTTTGGCAAGGGAACTTGTTGTGGGTGATAAGTAATTCGGTTGATGTTGCTCCTTCCCATTTTTTGATTGACCTACACTGTTAGATTTTTGGGGGTTTTGGGGAGAGATAATAAATATACCTTGATAATCTCAAGATTTTGGCATAGAAAAGACTTAGAAAATAATCCTACAAATTACTGAAAAGAAATCATAACATTTATTCTAATGAAATAAAGAAAAATCCACAAAATTTAAATAACACTACTTTCTTTTGATAGTTCCTCGACAATGACGCCAAAAAATGATGGACCTTTCAATTAATTTCTAATTAAATTAGTAATAAAATGAAGTGTTGTACATTTAATTAACAATATGAGGCTCATATGGAAATTGCAACTGTCGTGCACAATCTATGAAAGAAGAGTGTTGTTTTGAACATGGAGTTGTAGCACTTTAATGTCAAAATTCAAAGACTCATAATATTTTAGTTAAGTCACCAACTGATTATGAGGCTTAAGTTGCTCCATAGAAATTAAAGTACATTTGCAAGAATTGAAATCACACTTGGGAGAATTGAAATCACACTTGCGATAATTTAAATGACACTTACAAAAATTGAAATCACTCTCGGAGGAATTGAAATCACTCTTATGGAAATTGAAATCACACTTGCAAGAATTAAAATCACACTTCCAGAAATTGAAACCACACTTGCGAAAACTGAAATCACACTTGCAAGAATTAAAATCACACTTGTGGAAATTGGAATCAAACTTGCAGAAATGAAACTTGTGATTATGATATATTGGTGACTTGTTTGAGTATAATGATGGTCTTGTGTTGTCGTAACAAGTAAGTGTTTGTTGTCCCCGAGGTGCAGGACAGTCGGTGACGGAGTGTGTTGTTAAGCCACTCCGTGATGTTAAAGTCACCGGTTCGAAACCTGCGGGGACAAAAAATCCAACCATGTTAAGGGTTGGTGTGGCTCAGGCCGGGTGTGATCCCCGGGTGATTTTGACAG
>ML798521.1:404015-435363 GCA_009831015.1 Picea engelmannii | reverse complement strand
TGATGAAATTGATGAGGGCTTTTGGTTGTGGTACATGTTGAGTACATGGTTGAGACAAGTAGTTGATGAGTTGGCACACATACATGAGGTGTATAGTTGATGATGTTGGTACATATTGATGAGTAGTTGACACATGATTGGTAAATACTTTGTACATGGTTGGATGCACTTCTTTATGGTACAAGTTGATTACAGGTTGGTGCATGGTTGATGCACTTGTTTATGGTACAGGTTGATTACAGGTTGAGGTACAGGTTGATGCATGGTTGATGCATGGTTCAGATTTATTGGTACAGGTTTATAGCGGTATATTTCACAGTGATAGTGTGACAGTAGTTCCATCATTCTACTTCTACTTCAGGGTGACAAGACGGGGCAAGGACAGGTGGTTGTAGCCACCTTCTGGTTGTAGCCGGAGAACATTGGGGGTCGTAACCTCCTTCTGGTTGTAGCTAGATAATTGGGGAGTTGGAGCTTCCCTCAGGTTGTAGCCTGAGAAACTAGGGGGTTGGAGCTTCCTTCCAGTTGCAACTGGAAAACAAAGGAAGTTGGTGCTTCCATTGAATGTAATTCTTCAAGACATATACGAAAAAGCATTCTGTGGTTTTCTCCTGATTTGGGTTTCCACGTAAAACACTGGTGTACTGTGTATATGTGTGATTGTTTATTTCTTACTGCTAATTATTGGATAATAATTCTACATTTATATAACATTTGAAGAAAAAACATTATAATTACGCTATTACTGATTCATCCCCCCTCTCAGTAATCCAACAATTTTCATAGCTTGAAAAGATACAATAACAGAAAAATGTAATTGCTGGAATAATTTCCTCCCTCAAATATTGGGGAGTTGAGGATTTTATAAAATATGACTATTGTTCTAAAATTATACAAATAACATATGGATAGCCATGATAATCTAGATGTTCATCCGATTACAAAAATTCTTTCAATTACAGTCATATGATAACTTGAAAGGTAACTGATTTTTGTAGTTGCCTATTTTTCTTATGTTGCCTTCACTCGAGGAGATTTATTCCCAATTGTTGGCTCCCAATTTTTAGCTACACTATTGAACTCTAGGTAGGTGAGCTATTTCTAGAGTCGCATCATGAAAATCATGCTTGCAATTGTAACCTTTTTGTCTGGAATTGCAGCAAACACGGATGCACCATGTGTTGCAACAGCTCAGTTTTGCACCTGGAATTACAACAACTTTATTTTCTTATGAAACAATAACAATTTGGAGTTGCAACAGAGAGATGTTGCAACTACTTGGAGTGTTGCAACTACTATATTTCTATGTAACAATGTTAGTGGATGATAGTAACGAGTTCCTTTCTAAGAATTATGAAAAAATAATGTAATAATGGCGTATAGGGTAGGATTCATGCCTTTTGTGAAAAATGAGGTGAAATAAATAATGGAAGTATAAAAAAGGAAAGTTATTAATGTAAAATGATAAGAAAAATGGTTTAAACGGGTGCTAAAATTATGTCAATTTAGGCGCTCGTCACAAGGCTCGCCAAAAAGGCCCCAAAGTTGAGACACTTGGAAACTCAGGTAATGACAACAAATTTTCTTCATCTTCCAGTATTCCTTTCAAGGTTGAAGCGAAGCTTGAAATACCCATGTTTTATGGACAAAATATTGTTGAAGCCTTGAATAGATGGTTAAAACAATCATAAGTTTACTTCGATATTTATCGAATCCAAGAAACAAAACAAATATCATTTTCCTTCTTGAAAATGAATGGATATGCTTTGCTATGGTGGGAGATTTATGTGGATGCTTTGAGAATAGAAAGAATCCCATGGTGATGAAACGGAAGGACTTCAAGGCATTATTGAATTCATAGTTCTATCCCACAGGTTATGAAGAGGAGAAACTCATGAAGTGGAAGTACCTTCAATAAGAACAAGGACAAGGAGTGCAATAATACACTTTTGAGTTGAGGAGGCATGCCATTCGGTTGGGTATCTCTCTGGAAGAGTGAGGAGTGGTGATGAAGTACCTTGGAGAAAATTTCATCCATATCCAAAGACAATTGTAGCTTCATGGTGTGAAAAGCATAGATGAGGCTAACAATAAGGTTCTCTACATTGAGTTGGAATCTAGGAAAGGAAAACAACACATGGGTGAAGAAGAAACCAACAAGACAAGAGACAAGAATATGGAAGCCAAAATCGAGAAAAGGAGGGATCCTGATAGGAATTTCAAACATTGTGATGTCGATGGACACACATTAGATAAGTTTTGGAAACTTAGTCCAGAATTGTGTCCAAAGTGGCTTAAGTCCAAGGGCAAATCAAAGGAAGTTACTAAGACAAAAGAAGAATCATTAGAAAGAACCTATGATCTCGACGAAGAAGTAGTTTGCACCACATTGAAACAACCAAAGGTGAGTGGAGATAAACATGTGCTATTCATAATCAAAGTTCAAGTGAAGAGCCATAAGGTAAATTCCTTGTTTGATCATGGTTGTCAATGTAATCTAGTTTCCAAAACATTGGTTTATGAGCTTGGTGTAGAAACATACAATATAATGCATCCAAGTTCACTAGTATGGTTGCAAGGGAAAATTGTTATGAGAATCACTCAAAGATGTAAAATCAAATTTTCGATTAATGTCATCTATGTTGATGAGGTAGAATGTGAATTTTCACCATTGGATGTCTGTGGAGTGATGTTGGGTATCCCTACTTGTGGGATAGGGATGCTACCTTCTACAGGAGAGAAAACAAGTACCGCTTGGTCAAGGGTGGCAAGGAATACCTTTTCAAAGAACATCAAGAGAGAAAGAGAATAACTCATCTAGCAATGAAACAAGGATAGACAAGTAGGAGACAAAGCACCTTTGTTGACAATGGATTGGTGTATATGCAGAGGAAAATGAAGGACTTGTGATTCTATCTCCTTAATGGTCCAACTTCTTGGGACCAAAATCCTTCAAATGGGGAGGTGTTATTTGAATAAGATCTTTGACAAACATTTGTAAAGTTTGTAGATAAACATGTTTTATTTTATTTCATTTTATTTTGTCTTCTTGCATAGTGGGAAAGTGAAATGAAAGACATTGATGGTTTTCCTTCCCAAGGGATCCCATTAAAATAATGAAGGATGTAGTGAAAACCGAGAACCAAATTCGAGAGGATAAGGGTGAGAAAAATCTTGAAGGAGCATAATAAAGAGATAAGAAGAAAAATTGCTCGAAGTTGATGGACAGAGGAGTATATAAGCCTATCCCCATTGATTGAAGGTGTCCCAAATCCATGGTTATATGAAATTTGAGTATTCTTGTGAGTAACAATGCAAGAGATGTTTTATCATGCATAGTTCACCCCTATTTGTAATGGATTCTCTGCACATAAAAAAATGGTCTATGCTTCCTCTGTGTGATAAGTAACAGACTGGTTCAAATTCAATTCCCTGGTTCTACTAAATTTGTTGGTGATCCATTAAATTATGGTTGTGCATATTTTATATAATGGTTAAGCAAGAGAATTAATTCATTGTATATTTCTTCTCTGTCTGAAGTATTTTTGGAGTGAACCCTATCCAAGGAAAAGACCCAATCCCTTATATGTCTTTCTCACATAGTGAGTGTGATCCTTAGCATGAAGGAGAGACCTGATTTTTTTTTTTTTTTTCTTTCCATGACTTGTGTGCCAACCCTTAGGTCGAAAAGAAACCCACACATCTTCCCTGATCGACCATGACTTGCCATTGAACCCTACCTCAAGGGAAGTTAAGTGCATCCTTGTTTCTATTGTTTTGATGCTCATAGTGAACCCAACTCGAGGGGAGAATCAACCCTATTCATTTTCTTTTTGTGGACCACATATCTAAGAATGAATTCCCTCTTCAAGAGTATCTTAATAGAGAACCATATTCTAAGGAATTAATTAATTGTCATTCAGTTTTATGAGCATATCTAATGCCATGTGTCTCTAACTAAACACTCTCATGCTCTAAATCGATTACATGGCACCCTTGGAATCTTCCTTGTTGACAATACATTCCTTCTCTTGCTATTCCACATGTGTAACAATCTTCACCTATTCTAGGTTTCCTAAGAGAGAATTTTCTTGTATTCTCTAACACCCACCTCTATCACCACCTAGCCCTTTTCTCAGAATCTTCCATTGGTGTGTGGGTTTAGTTTAGGGAAGATGCATGAGATAATAGTATTTACTTTGGGATCCGTGTTGAGGAGGTTGCTGAGCCATGAGCCTTCCATTTATGGATCAAGATTCTATGTAATTAATCCAAATTTAATGAAATAATGGATTTATTACATGTAGTTATTATAACTCATCTCAAAGTCAAGCAAAGTGGTGTGTAGGATAGTAAACATAACCCACTATACAAGCAAGGTTGTATAGGTAAAAAATTATATAACCTCTAACTTTTCTAGAATTTCCATATGAATTCAATTACAAAGGATTTCTATGAATACAAAAAATGTTCTTTTTTGAAAACCAACATGTAGAAAGTATCGAATTAAATGCCTTGGGGAAAATTTTCATTTGGGAAAGAAATGAATGATTTTTATGGTTGGAAAACAAAAGTAGGTTACAAAAATAAGAATAGAATAATTTATGGAAAAAATTTCCTTCTTCAAACAAATGATTGTGCCTCTATCAATTTGGAAGTGGATGAGACCCATTACCAACAAAATTGTGTTTAAAAATGCCTAAACTTGGACAACAAGAGGCATGTAAAAAAAATCTTCCACAACATAGGTTGGGCCATTTGTTGACCAATTAAAAATTGTGTCATGGCATACCTCATGCAATTTTGTAATGCTTCTACTGGAAGCATCGCCCGTGATGATATAATCCCATAGAATAGAGTTTATATAACCCTAATGCTTGGACATATTTCTTTGAACAAACATATGATGTCTATACTTGATTCATCCTAATTATTCACCCTAATTAAGGTTAGTTTATGGGAATATCCCAAATGCATAAAATTTTCCAATTACATTGAAAATGACTTCATACCACCATAATAAGTCCTATGTTCTTTACCACTTTCGTCACTCTATATCCATTTCCTTCACTTTTGTAACACCCCAAGACCGATCCCCAACTGCAATTGTGGAATTGTAAACAGATGTTTTAGGCTAGTGAGCCAAGTTATAATAAGCTAGGAGCCCTATGTGATGATTAGGCCAGAGAGCCTCAATGCTTAAGGAAAGTGAGCCTATTTTTGTATATGTAAATACTCATATCATTAATAATAAATACATCGCTAGATACTAGACAGAAAAGGAAAAAAGTTATAGGGGGCTATGATTCAACAAGAGAGGGAGCTTGAGGGGCTAAGAATTTATTTTATATTTTATTCTCCATTTTTTCTGAATGGAGAATATTAGTTACATGGGATTCTTGGGGGAAGGCGAAGGGGTTATTGATCCTCACAAATTAAATAAAACCGTCCCTGGTCTGTTGGGGGGGAGGGGTTCTCACGCTCGATGATTTAGTCATTCGCTGGGGGTTCATTATATTTCTCACTCCTATTCTCGTTCTTGTTCTTCTATTGGTTGCCTCACTCATTCATCTGTCGGTTTCCTCACTCATTCATTCATTTTCATATGCACTCCATTGATCGATGTTCTCCCTCTCATGGAGACTTCACTCCATTCACTCTCTCATTGCACTCATCTTCCTCATTTGCATTTGGATTGGGAAGGTGAAACAAATTAATAAAGAGAAACCGTGGTATTGTTGTTTGTAGAGATTGTTGGTGTAATCCAGCCATGGATCAAGACCTGCATGTCTGAGATGCATGGTATGTGTCCAACTTTGCTCACAACTGCAAGTCTTGAGAGTCCCAACATGGAGATTCTAGACCAGATGGACTGGAGCCCTAGAAGGAGAAGCACTGCCTAAGGGATTGTGTGGTAGAGAAGGGTAGGGCTCCATTCTCTTGTGTTGTGCAGGCTATGTAGAAGAGAGATGGGTACTTGGATTGTTGTGGGTGTTGGGAAGCCTATGAGAGCTTGAGTGCTGACTGTTTTGGGAAGATGAGTAACACTCTGGAACCGTCCTTGTGGATTCATAGCTCTGTCTCAGGGGTGACATTGCTGTTGGAAATTAGAAAAACATTGTCTACGGTTGGGTGGAACATCCTTGGTATGCAACTAGTCAATGGTTTATTTTATTAAAGGTAAGTGCTCTTTGTGATGGTATTATTTACCTGTGTATTATTTATTCCGCTGTGTATTTATTTATCGTTGAATTCAATGCATTTAGAGTATACCTGCTTTCTTATTATGTTTGTGCATGTCGTATGCTTCATTGTTTTTATGTTTAACATGAATCTCGATCAACGCATCTGAATCTTTCATGCATCCTTCTTATCTAAAGTTTGAGGAGGGCTTGAATTAGTTCCAGAGAAGGGACTTGTGGTTAGCATGCTTGGCTTGGTTGGCCAGGTACATTACAAATTGGTGTTAGAGCATGAAATCATTTTTGATAGCATGACTTGAATTGGGAGGCCGATGTATGTTAAAAATTTGTATTAGAGCCCATGGTTTCAACACTAAACCTAGATGGGCTGTGTATGAGGAATTGAAGTAAAACTTCCATAGGGATTTTATGTACAGAGTGCTAGAGGGGAGATGAGAGAGATCCTGGGTGGTAATGGAAAGATCAAGAGAAGTGGCAGAGCAATTATCACAACAATAGTGGTTGATAACCACAATATTGTATTTGAGCTGTAGAATATGCACGAGGGGAGGCATACCCTTCCCAATCATCAAATTTGGAAAAGGTGCACGACAATTAACATCCAAGTCCTTCGAACTTCATGAATTCGACGAAGTTTATGTTTTGTTGAGAAAAGGGGGATGAAGCCCAAAGTTCGGAAGTCCTGGGGTGATTTTCATCCATAGATAATCTAGGAGGAGGAGAGTTGTGGATTTTCCTCAATAGTTTGATAGTTTGGAGTTTGGGGAAATTGGTTGAAGTGCGTGCAGAATGGACTTCATATTGAAGTCCCAAAGTCTGGGACACATGTACACAGATCAACTATGAAAAATTCAACAGTTCAAAGATTCAGAGTTCAGGAGAACCGAGAGGTATTTTTATGAAAAGTTGTAAAGTCCCAGAGCCCCGGAGTCCCAAAGTTTCGGGAAGCATTTGTTCGACAATTCAAAGTTTGGGAGAAACATGGTGATAAGTCAAGAAATTCGTCGAAGCCTAGAGATATGAAGTTCCAAATAATGGGGTATGGCGTGGCATGATGACATCACGAGGGGTGATGTGGATCTCCCATAGTCGTTCCATGTGTTAGTCAAAATTGTACTTTTGACGACCTTGTTGGACCAATAATAGTACGACACGTGGGGGCCATGTGTCACCATATTATATGATGATAATTGTACTACATGGACCTTGGAAAAATTAAGAGTTTCGGGAATTCGACGTTCATAGGAAATAATGGATGGTGAAGGAAGAACTTCTAGAGCGCCAAAGTCCCGAAGCTCTAAAGTAATATAGCTCTAAAGCTCCAAAGATGTTATGTGAAAGGATTCACCAGTTCAGAGTTGGGGAGAAATAAGGCATGGGATAGAAAGAACTTCTGAAGTCCAAAGTTATGAAGTCACAGAAGTAATTTTGTCTGTTGATGTCACCTGGGGTGACGTGGACACACAGGATACTTGCCACGTGTCATCGTTTTTCAGGAATTTCAAAGACCTTTCGTGCCCAATTAAGATACAACACGTGTCTTCCTTCGGATTGAATCACGTGTTCGTTCTGTAATTCCTCCACGTAACAACCTGGTACGTGGATGCTAAAGAGACTTTGACAGTTCATCAGTCCCATGTTTGGGAAAAACAAGGAAGAGGAAAGAAAAACCTCTGAAGCACGAAGCCCCAGAGAGCTTTAGCAGTTCAACCTTCGAAGGAAATACATGATGCTGCAGTTAGAATCCCTAAAGTCTAGAGCCCTGAAGCTTCAGAGAAGTACCCTTCGTAAGCTTGCCACTTTGACATTCGTGGAAAATAAAATATGATGGAAATAAAACCTCTGAAGCCCGAAGTTATGGAGCCCCGAAGTCCCGAAGCTCTGGATAAGAGCCTATCAGTTAGCGCTTGGTCAAAACCCATGGTCACATGATATTGGGGGCCAAATAAAATGGGCTAATGCACAAAAACTGTTTTAAATAAATAAAATGGGCATATGAAGGAAGGTCATGGGGTTTTGATTGTTCAAACCTACATCAAAAGTGGTAAATAAGGTATGTGAACCTTATGAGTGGATCCAGGAAAAGTCCAAGTGCTATTTTGGCTCTAATAAAGAAGAATAACTACACATGGATTGCATCACTGAAAGGACAATTTTCAATTGCTCATAACTTTCTTCTCATGATTCAGAATTGAGCAATGAATCAGTCACTAGAAATTTCTGGAAAGAGGATTCCAAAAAAAGGTGCTAGATTTTTTTACAGATTGAAAATAAACAAGGATCATTCCTACAGATTGTAGGTATCACCTCCATTATTTCTATCAGACTGAACAATGGAAGAATGGTATGAAAGGAATCAAAGATGGCATGTTGGAAGTTCGATATGAATGTCAGAAGGAAATTAGATGGTTCATGACAGGAGAAAGTAATATTTGTCAAGAAAATCCAAGTGTTGATATGATCAGTCAAGAAAAGGATAAATCAATTGCCTCAAGAAATAAATTGGTGTTAGATGACTAAGGTTACTTAGAGAACGTGACTCAAAATATAGTTCGGTCATGTAGGAAGTGGATCAGGGGAATCCAAGTAATAATGGAATGTTGGAAGTTAATATCAACATAATATATGGTTGCAAGTATGCAAAGTAGACACAGAAAGATTCCTGGATGGAGTCAAGTCCTTGAACATCCTAAGATAATGGAAGAAGAGATCATGAGGTAGATATCAAGCTAATAGGAATGCATGGAAACACTCCAGGAGGTACAACAAGAATAAAATATGATTTTTGATGCATTCCAAAGGTGTCGAAGGTAATTCCACAATATCATGGAGATGTCAAAGCCAAGAAGGAATTCAAAAAGAAATCAATAAGGAACCACGAAGAAGAAAATGGTTCAACGCATAATTGTGAATGAAAAAAGAGATAGTGCCTAACAAGAATCCATCTCATGTGGCATAGAGGCATGAGTGACATTCCCAGGGGTTGGAGGTATCACTTGAAGTTATGATGGTCAAGTAAAAGAAGTGTTGAGTACCTTCAATTAACTCTACAAATCTAGCAAAGGAGGCATATTTTCATCTTTACAGTATGTTGGAGATTGGCTATGCAAGTCAAGTTGAGGCTAGCTGGAAAAAAGAAGAGAATAGTGCAAAAAACCTCAAGTACTAAAGTATTTAGTCAAGAAAGGGATGAAGTAGTTTAGTATGAAAAGTAACTGGATGATGAAGATCCAAAGTCTATAAGACAACATGAATGGAATTATAATTCATCCAAGTATGAGTTGGGATATATGGATCCAGGAAATAAATAAAATTTGAAGGTTAATATCAACTTAGTATTTGGATGGAAATGCAAAGGTAGCCAAGAGTAATTTGGTTAGAAAGTGCTCAAGTTAGAAATAATCATGTGCATTGATTACAATGATATCACAAGAAGATTCAAGAATCTACAAGAATTGAAGACTTATGGGATCAACAAAGAAAAGTGATGCAGAGAGAAAGAGGTTGCTGCGATTATTATAGTAGCAATTATGTTATGGCTGGTTGGATAACCATAAAGAGAGAATTCTTGCATGTTTGCAATTGTTGCTGCATATGGAAGGAAGCAACAAAAAGATGAAGTGTTGGTTATAAGACTGATAAAAGAGGCATGAAAGCTTCTATTGGCATCGACTAATCAGGTAACATCAAATTTATTTGATGGAAGCTATGCAGGTAAGTATTTATTTTGAAATTATGTTGCATAATTTCCAAAGGTAAATTCAAGTAAGACTTTCCCCAGATTGAATTCTTATAATACACAATATGGTATTGTTTAAGTGCATTAATGAGAATAAGATACCATTAGGTGTGGTAAAGGTTGGATCCCTATAATAATTATCAAAGCTTGTTAGATTTTGAATACACACACTGACATAGTAGCATGTCATGTTAATTTGGTTATGAGGTAACAACCAAAGCAATAAAACATTAGAACTTGTTATAGGAATGGATGCCAGGAAAGCTAGTCAGGTATGAGACCAAGACATGGTTGGATATGGAAAAGCATGGGTGTAGAAAGGTTACATACCACACAAATATCTAATGAGCTTCCTACCTTTAAATAATGTTTGAACTGCAACCTTTTTGCTAACACTAATGAACACCACATAATTATATTCTTGGTGTAGTGTTCGGGTCGAAAACGAAGGCATCCAAATAATTGAGAAGACAATAGGAAGTGTGTGAGGAATGTGTCAAGACATTGGCCATATTTGCAATTTATGGATGGTGAGATACATGACTTAGATAAAGATCATTCTAAAAATAAATGCAAAGGTGCATTGAATATATATGAATTGAGAGATACACTCATGCCTAGTAAGTGGTAGACTTGCACTCATACAAGATATAATTGTATACTTAAATGCATTTGATGAATGTGTTTTGTGAGTGCATGCATATATATTATTGCATGGAAATAATTATACTAATGACTGAAATTTTGTTAACTCATGGAGTTGAGAACATTTCAGGAGCTATTAGACATTGCAACAGGGAAGTTGCAAGTCAAACAGTCATATGAGCATTGACTACATGAAATTTTATGTTCAGAAAAAGAAGTAATGAACTTATTGATATTAATTATGAATAGGTGTATGCATATAATGATAATTCATTTTATCTAATAAATTGTTTTGTAGTTGTGATTGAATTGTTAGTTATAGACAATTCTAAGAACACTTCATAAGGTTTTTGTACATATTGCAATGAGAGTATGATGTACAAGAAATACTGACAATTTGTTGGCTGAATGCAAGATAGAAGCATTGCAGGAAAAATTGTATTCAACATGGTGCTTGTTGAAAGACAGAAGGAAGATTACATCCTATTATTGCAACAACAATGAAAAATTATGAAATAGAATTTCATATTTTGGGGAAAAGTTGAATTTATTATGAAATGAGTCTGAGTTCTAAATGAATTATTTTATGTTATCTCATAATAATTGCATGTGTGTGATGCAGATGAGATAATATTGATTAAAGTTGGAATGCTAGGAAAGAGTAACTACTGTCGAGGACAATAAAGCCCTATAATTGTAGAACCGTGTTAGGTTTCTGGTAATGGGTTAGCGATATCCTCGTGTGTGAAAACCTTGGCAAGATGGATCATTGAAGGACTATTTAGTAGTGAAGGGATGCCTAATCCTGGAAAGGTAAGTGCAACAAGGAAGAGGAATCTCAAGGATGTTTATGGCATGATAGCTTCCATAAGAAGGGTGTGTCAAATGGAACAATGAGCTGGATTATTTCCGGAAGAATCTCTATGGAATAGATCAATTGACTTCCAGTTGTAATATGAATACCAAAATTGGTGCTGGAAAGTAAAGCACCGGGTGGATAACAAGTTTCCAATAACAAAAGATTGAATATTTTTGAATAATTTTTGAATTGTATGTGTATATATATAATGCACTAAGGAAAGTGCATAAAATAAGGGGAGGGAGATTTAACACCCCAAGACCAATCCCCAACTATAATTGTTGAATTGTAAACATATGTTATAGGCTGGTGAGCCAAGTTATAATAAGCTAGGAGGCCTATGTGATGATTAGGCCGAAGAGATTAGATGCTTAAGGCCAGTGAGCCTATTTTTGTATATGTAAATACTCATATCATTAATAATAAATACATCACTGGCTACTAGATGGAAAAATAAAAGAGTTATAGGGGGCTATGATTCCATAAGAGAGGGGGCTTGAGGGGCTAAGCATTTATTTTATATTTTATTCTCCATTTTTTCTTAATGGAGATTAACAGTTACATGACATTCTTGGGGGAAAGCCAAGGGGTTCTTGATCCCCACAAATTACATAAACCCGTCCCTGGTATGTTGGGGGTTCTCATGCTCATTGATTCTCTCATTCACTGGGGGTTCGTTCTCTTTCTCACTCCTATTCTCGTTCTTGTTCTTCTACTGGTTGCCTCACTCATTCATTCATTTGCGTATGCACTCCATTGATCGATGTTCTCCCTCTCATGGAGAGTTCACTCCATTCACTCTCTCACCGCACTCATCTTCCTCATTCGTGTTTGTCTTGGGAAGGGGAAACAAACTGCTAAAGAGAAGCCATGACATTGTTGGCTGTAGATATTGTTGGTGTAATCCAACCATGAATCAAGACCTGGATGTCTGATATGCGTGGTCTATGTCCAACTTTTCTCATAGCTGCGAGTCCTGAGAGTCCTAGAATGGATATTTTGTACCAGCTGCACTAGAGCCCTGGAAGGAGAAGGACTGCCTGAGGGACTATGTGGAAGAGAAGGGTGGGGGTCCATTCTCTTGGGTTGTGCAGGCTGGGTAGAAGAAAGTTGGGTACTTGAATTGTTGTGGGTGTTGGGAAGCCTCTGAGAGCTTGAGTGTTGATTGGTTTGGGAAGCCGAGTAACACTCTAGATCTATCCTTGTGGATTCATAGCCCTGGCTTGGGGGTGACATTGATGTTGAGATTTGGAACATCATTGTCTATGATTAGGTGGAACGTCCTTGGTCTGTAGCCATTCGGTGGTTTCTTTTATTAAAGATAAGTTCTCTTTGTCTTGGTATTATTTACATGTGTATTATTTATTCCACTGTGTATTTATTTATCATTGAATTCAATGTATTTATAGTATGCATGCTTGCTAATTATGGTTGTGCATGTCATATGCTTCATTGTTTTTATATTTAGCATGGATGTTGATCAATGCATCTGAATCTTTCAAGCATCCTTGTTATCTAAAGTTTAAGCAGGGTTTGAATTAGTTCCAGAGAAAAGATGTGTGGTTAGCATTCCCAACCTGAGTAGCGAGATACATTATAGATTGGTATCAAAGCATGAAATCTTTTACAGTGGCATGACCCAACTTTAGAAGTTGGAATATGTGAAAACCTCCATATTTCATAACCTATTTATTTCTCTTTGGGGATTAGAAAATGCATCATCCATGCATAATAGGTAATGAAAACATGCTAGAAATAAAGCGCTAAATGGTGTTAAATTAAACTAACATATAATTGGGCACATGCATTTTCATGTAGCGTGGGAGCCACTTGGAAAAGCAAAACCTGACTTATGGAAAGTCCATTGTTATTATAACATAACAGGTGCATACCACTTTTTTGTTGTCATGCCTTTCTAGTTCCAATCCACCAATTACAACCACCCTATATCATACTTTCCTATGCGCAACTCAAAAGGGAACAAATTTTATTATGGAAATGATCAATGTTTATGAGTTGTAAATTTGTGCTCGCTTGTTAAATCATATAACCTATATATTATATTTCTAATCTCGTTTCTATTTATTTTTGTGTTGAAGAATCATCGTATCATAAGGATAATTTTTTTCCATTATTGATAATCCCAATTCTAACATTTCACGGTAATCACCAGCTCTCTAGAAAGATGAGTACACTAACCAACATTCATTCATTTTCTATTTACAAATTTTCTATTTACAAAGGTGATATTAACCCGATATATTATATGGGCTAAAAATTCTTGCATTGTACTATCTTATAACACAATATAGATAGAAATTAGTGTATACTTTCATAGGGTATGTACATCCATTATTTAACATATATAATATCCTAATAGAAACAATCACTATAAAGCTTCATTGTCATGTAGTGTCCAAACATGTCAGTTGAAATGTTGACATTCCCAAAGGAGAGTAAATTTTTGAGATAAACACATACAATATGAAAGTTTATGGTGCATATTGTTTTTTTCCAAAAATGTTATTATATTCCCACCCACAAGAAATGAGCAAATCTCCCATGAATGGAATTTTTTTGGAAATTAATAAAGTAATGTGATGTATATGAAAAACTAATATTTTAAAAAAATGAGTGATGTTATTTAATGGGAAACGATCCATATTAAAAAAAAAAAAAAATTGGAAATTAATAAAATAATGTGATGTATATGAGTAATTAATATTTTCAAAAAATGAGTGATGTTATTTAATGGAAAATGATCCATATTAAGAGGCTAGTGATTAAAATTAGATATTTCCATGTAGATATTATTTGCATTTAATAGAAAATAAATTTAGTTATCCATTTACAAATTTGTGTTTATTTATAATTCACATATTTTATGGATAATTCAATCTAATAAATATGATTTAAAAATATCCTTGAAATGGTCCTCTAATATTGTTATTAATATATATGTATAAGTGTTTTATTTTTCCTTTACTTTCCACTTTGTGGATTAAGAAAGATTTGTTCTTAAGAGATGAGATAATGTTTTTAGGTAATAAGTCTTCATAGAATTTGAAGATGATTAAAAAATTGGAGATTAAGATCCTATGTTTACTAAGCATGCATGTAACACATCCCACTAATGACTTACACTTCATATAATAGAAAGAAATGTAAGTGCTGGTTTCTACATTCTCTTACGACTAAGACCAATGATAACAAAACAAATTTGCATATTTTCTTATGGAATTGGATGCCATTGAAATTGACCATCAACTACAAATTTTATTATGGAATTGGATGCCGTTGAAATTGACCATCAATCACAAACATCCATTAGCAATTTTAGATTTAGAGGCATTGGTTTTCCATTTATTTTAACTTTATTGTATGATCAAATTAAATATCATGTTTTCAACACTTCTTTTAAATAATATGGATCAACGAAATAAATTCAATTTAGGTTTTTAATAGAAAATAACAATGATATCCATTTTATTAAAATGTAAATGAGGTTGTTAATAAAAAAACAATAGTGATTTTAATTTTTTTGAAATGCAAATTAGGTTGTTAAGAAAAATAAATATTGATATCAATAAATTGTTGTAAATTTTTTTATTAATGTGTACTGAAAATATATATGTATATATTTGATATTGGATCCAAGTACTTATTTAATATAGCATTTTGATAGGTTAACAATTTAAGATATCATTTATGATTTTCATTTAATGTCACTATGTTTGAAGGAAAAGTATAGGATTAATAACATTATTTTTTTTTTCTTACAAAATGAAATGTAATATTTTTTCAAGTTTCCAATGTTATAGCATTATAAATGTTTTGAATTTCAAAATAAAAAGATGTTATTAACATTTTTTCATTCATAATTATCATATAAGTTGTTATATAAAAGAAGATGAATTTGAAGAGAAAAATAAATCTTCTTATTCTTCTTCGTATTATTATTATATGGAATCTTCATGGGATCCCTTCCTTCTAAAAAATATCTCAATGAAAGGTGATTAATTTTTCAACTACAAATAGTGGTAGATAGCCCCAAGGGACTCAACTAAATTTTAACTTGAATCGAATTTGTGGTGTATGATTCAATTTATTAAGTTAACCCTAAAGACTATAAAACATTTATATTAACTAATAGACAAAATCATTTATACAATTGTTATGCTAAATAGAAAATATCATTTATATTAACTAATAGAGAAAGCTCAGGGTAGTAGAAGCGAGAGGGGTGATCATCTGGCCATGAGGAAATCAAGTGTTATCATATCATTGGAACCTAGGCATAGCCACAAATAATCAAGCTGAAGCTTATGCTCTATACCAAGGGCTCCATCTCGCCAAAAGCAGAAACATGCACTCTATTTCAGTGATCGGGGACTCCAAGATAATCATAGGGTATGCTCGCAATGGATCCCACCCCTCAAATTTGCACTTAAGAGTCATCCTACAAAGAATTGCGACAATGCTCAAGCTCTTCCCCAATATATAATTCTTTCACGTCCTCAGAAGAAACAATCAACTGGCAGACGCCCAAGCAAACTAGGCAATTGATTTCGAGCAAGGCACGTTAGTTGTTAACAAAATTTCTCATAACATGCCAATTCCATGAAACTAAGCACTTGACAAAATGCTCCCCAGTACACTCAGCAAACAAAATGGGCCACGGTGGAGGTCAGAAATTGGACAGCTCATCCTTACGACCTAAGTGAGCTACCCACCCATCCCACCCCACACCCCACACCTCAGCATTGGGACGCCACCTCCACATGTCCCCTCCACACGCCCCCCCTGCACTTTTCCCCTCCACATGCCCCCTCCTCACATGATTCCCCTCCACACGCCCCCTACCTACACTTGTCCCCTCTACACGCTCCCACTTCCGTTTATCTCGGTTCCTCAACACACACTCCTCCTTAGTCCGCGACTTCCAGTGTCCTTTCTTTCCCTCCCCAAGCTTGGGAAGTCTCTTTGATGTACCTTGGACAACTCTTGAGCGTGGGAGAGATTTCTAGAGCGAGGAACTCAGGTGTAGGGTGACGTTCAATATGTACATACCATTAATTCTAGGTGAGGCGAAGGATCCTAGTAGCAAAAGCAATCATGGCTCGAGTGTATGGAAAATTGTGGGAAAATGGATAAGTTTCATGAATCAAATGAAGAGGAGCGAAAATATCACAGCAAGAGCGGTTCATTAGGGAAGAAAGCACATTCCTGTGAAGAACTGCGTAGAGACTCCTCCTCGTAAGCGTGCTGGTGGTCTCTACAATTGGGGGAAAGCAGAGAATACAACCAAGATGAACATGCAAATTCCAGGAACAGTCTCAGTGGAGGAGCATGAAGAGATGGTAAACATTGTCCAAACACTATAATTATAGCTCAGGGCCCTCTCCACATAGGTTCTCTCAATTACATAAATCACCATCCAGCACAGGAGCGAGCAACAGAGAACCGGGGATGAATGTGAAGCGCTCAGGCATCAGATAGATGAGCTCAAATTTGCGTCTGGCCCTGTGTCACCTGTCACGAACACTTCCGTCTCAGACGAGGCCTCCTCTCTAGGACCGAGCCTTCAATTGGATCTCAACCTGCAGCTGCCAACAGAGGCAGACCACACTGCACTAGGCCAGAACAGAATGTAAATATATGCAATGTTTTTTTGTGCTTTTATTAGGTACTTTCTGCAAGATGTTTACCATCGATGCACAATCAGGATTTAGTGTTCTAGTTAGCGCCACCCCTGTTCTTCATTTCCTTCTTGGAGAGCACAGGTGGGAGCATTTTGATCTCTGCAATTTTTGTAACCAAGACTTTACTCTCTGCCTGCGTTTCCAAGCGGCTTTTTAATATATATTTTATCCAGTTTCTGTTAAAAAAAAAAAACTAATAGAGAAAGCCATTTATGCCAATATCAATTCATTGGTATTGACTAGATGGGTTAGTCATAGGAGTGCAAACCAAATATTACACATACACATGCAAGGGGATCTACACCCATCATGGTTTCAATTCTAGGTTGTTTGCATGGTAATGCCTAATCACAACTGCTAAGACATAGCCTAATAGACAATATCATTCTTAATAGTTTCATTAATATAGATAATAATTTCAATTCCATGTCTTATACATCATCTTTAGCTTAGTTATTATTTGGGTGTTGTTTTTCATTGATATAAACTATCCACTTTTTTTCCTAAAACTAAAGTATAACTCCTGGGATGTGTCACTTTTGAGATTGTCAAATAAAATTCATATGAGATGTATTGACAATCAACCATGATTATATGTGATAAATTCTAAATTTGCATTATATACCTTCTTTTAACATAAGTCATAAATTTTATCTCCCAAATAATTATTTATGTACTTAGATCATCTTTATAAATTAAAATAAGTTTTTTTTTTCTTATATATAATATCAAAATTTAATTATCCTAATTAATATCTAACACTTATCAATATTTTGATGTTCTAGTTTAATATGCGTTTTTAAAATAATTTAATTAATATTTAATACTTTATAATTTTGTAATATTATAAGATGATTTGTTTTCAAATGAACCAAAAAATTATTATTTATAAATTATTAAGAATAATGACGTAGAACATTTCCAGATTTTATGACTACGAAGTTTAAAGTTTCATCATTCTTAACCATCACAAATTAACAAGTTTTTAGAAATAATTTTAATAATTTTAATCTTTATAAATATAAAAAATTAAGAAATGTTTTTCACATTTATAAATATTTTTTTAATAAATCATACTTAAAATAAATATTAATTAAAAAAAGAAGAAGCTTACAACAATAACACAAACTAATTAACAACCATGAAGTCTTTCGATCATACACTATCGAATCATTTTTTCGAAGGCATAGTTTTTGCAAATGCGAAGTAAAGCCATTGTCAAAACTAGAAGCTTCTTTCAACAATTTTGGAATACGAGTAGCCTTAAAGTAAAGCAATCTCTGCCATGGGATATCAATATAATACATTAATAAAAGCGCTACCTTATTTAAAAAAACCAATAGGATACTATATACATATCTATTTTTTTATGAAAATTAAAATCATATGTTATCATTAGTCATAAACTCCAAAGGAAGGCTTCTGCCTTATTTCACGATAGGGACCCACTAAAAGATATTTGTAAGGCATTGCTTGTGCAAATGAATATTTAAAATAAAGCCATCACTTGAAGTAAAGCAACCTCTACCATTCGATATCAATATAATATATTTATGAAAGCACTATCTTATTTTTAAAGACTTAAAACAAAGAACTATACACATCCTTTAAATTTTTTTTTATTAAAGTCTTAAATGAGAAGGAACGGTCCGCATCTATGTAGGTGAAGCACATCGATCTTTCGTGCCATCATCCCAAAAATGTGGGAGAGATAAGAAATAAAGTTGGAAAAAAAGTTTTAATAAATAAATAGTGTTTAAATTTTAGGTTTTTATATTTTTCAATTCAATTGTAATTGGTTATATAAATTTATAAATTTAAATTTGGGTTAAATTTTAATTTATTTTATTTAAATTATATTTATGAATGTATAAATAAATTTTGAATTTTGAAAAATTCTTAAAATAATTTTATTATACAAACTTAATTACTCAAATATATAATCCAATAATTTCTTATAAAATTTAGAATAAAATTAAACTGTCCAAAATTTCTTACAAAATTTAGAACAGAATTAAACTGTCAAAAAAATCTTACTGAATTTATAACAAAATTAAACTGCAAATTTACATTTATGTTCTCTCTACTTTGTAACGGGGAAAATGAAAGGTTGATTCACATTTCTCAAGAATATTTCATCAATATTTAATCTTGTCCATACAAAATCGATTAAGCACTAAAAACCTATTAAATGCAACCATTATCAATAGATGTAGACATTTCCGCTTAATTAGTATCATCCTATCACAGTTTCGGAATAATTTAAAAGGATTCTCTTCACTGTTCAAGATTTCTTTTGATAAAAGAAAAAAATTAAATGGGTTTTCTTTTATAAAAGAAAAAACTTAAATGGGTTTTCTTTTATAAAAGAAAAAACTTAAATGGGTTTTCTTTTGATAAAAGTGATATTTAGTAGCGTGGTGATGATGCCCGATTCCCGACCATTTGACCGCCTCAGCTTCTTAGTAGAGGTTGGGAGATTGTGGTGTATGTAAAGACATGGATCAGGCGGATCCCACTCAACAACCCTTAAATTACAAGTCACAAGTCTTTGCAGGATACAGAAGTATCAAGGAAATTGCGTCGTGATTTGATCATTATTCCCACACCGACCAAAAACGAAGACTCGGCGCTTCTATCTCTCGTATATCCGTCCACAGAAACACGCAATCAATCCATGACGATGCTGCCACGTGCATACTGACTCTGTTGTAACTCCAAGGCAGATTCATGGTGACAGCATGAAGTTTTAGGCTGTTTTATCTGCAGTGGACTCCTCCTCTGTTCAATTCTCACACTTTCTCTGGAGCAAAATGGCAGGATTTGGAAGCTGAAACATCAATTTCCTTAGTAATCCCCGGGGGGTGACGAAGGGATCCCTTACATTACCAACAATCCACCATTCCGCCGTAGCGACATACATATTTCCATTCTATATAACCATTAATACCTCCAGACTGTTCTGGTATTGCTGTGGAAATCGGTTTCTTGATTGAAGACCAGACTATTTTTCCTTTTTAGCAGACATGGAGGTCTCCGTACTGATGCCGGTACTAGTTTTCTGTTCTTTATTGGGCATTCAAGTGACGATATCTAAGCTGGACAGGAACGCCTTCGCCCCGGATTTCATTTTCGGTGCAGCTTCTTCAGCGTATCAGGTATATCAAACATATATGAACAGAACCCTAATGTCTGTGTGCGATTTCTCTAAATTCTGTATGGATAAATAAGTAAGAAAGACATAATTATCATTAGCGTTTGTTTGGCTCTTAACACGTCCTGCAGTATGAAGGAGCAGTTAGAGAAGATGGCAGGGGTCCTAGCACATGGGACGCCTTAACACATATGCCTGGTATGTGTCAAATATCTCCCAGCTTTCTATTAGTTCTGGGCATATTGAATATATTTGCGATGCGGATATGCATGGCTAGGGAAAAGAGGTTTGACATATTTTGCATAAATCTCTTGCGATCAAGGACAGGGAGAATAGAAGACGGTAGCAATGGCGACGTGACAGTCGACCAATATCACAGATATCTGGTAAGGCTCGACTATTCCTGAATGGATATGGTATTCACAAACAATAGGAGTATTCACATTCATCTGATATATTGTCTTCAAATGAAACAGGAAGATATCAAGCTTATGGCATCTCTTGGACTAGATGCCTATAGATTCTCCATATCCTGGTCTCGAATCCTCCCAGGTAAATTGTGGCTCCTGTAATGCTGAACACATGAATTAATGATAGAGAATGACTACTGGGATATCAAATGTAATATGTGATGTTTATTCTTAAGAAATAGTATTTTATTTGATGGTTATATTCTGGTCTCAGAGGGTAGAGGTGAAATCAACATGGCTGGGGTTAAATATTACAATAATCTGATCGACGCTCTTCTGCAAAATGGTAGGCACTGCCAAGGACATGTCATTTTATTACTCTTTATAGAACAAAATTTTCAATTTTGAGTGGGTTAAAATTGCTTCCTGATTGCTTACAGGCATCCAGCCATTCGTGACATTGTTCCATTTCGATCTTCCGAAAGCACTTGAAGACTCCTACCAAGGATGGCTGAGTCCTCAAATAATGTAAAGGCAATCTATGCATATCAATTTCAACCCTAACAAAAATACAGGACGGTATGCTGCTCTCATTGCCATGCCAGAAGCTCATTTATGCTATTATTTTGGTGTGCAGTAAGGACTTCGAAGCCTATGCAGAGATTTGCTTCCGGACATTCGGTGACCGTGTTAAATACTGGGCGACAATGAACGAGCCAAATCTGTTTGTGCCGATGGGTTATACAGTCGGAATTTATCCACCCACGAGGTGTTCTGCCCCTAACAGGAATTCTGCGTGCATAACCGGGAATTCCTCCTCATCAGAGCCATATCTTGCTGCACATCACGTTTTGCTCGCCCATGCATCTGCAGTGGAGAAGTACAGGGAGAAATATCAGGTCAGAAATCATTTCACGCACTTGTAAGTACCCCAAATAGTGTAATAGTTTGCCAAATTTGAATCAGAACGAGACKTTTGTTTTCAGAAAATTCAAGGCGGATGTATTGGGTTCGTTATGAGTGCGCCRTGGTATGAACCCTTGGAAGATTCCCCAGAAGAAATATCGGCTGTCGACAGAATTCTGTCCTTCAATCTGCGATGGTAAGTGCCAGGACTTCAATATTAAGATTCAGATACACCCGTACCTGTCTAAAACTAAACGTTCCCTACTGATAACGAAGGATAACCGGATTTCTTTTTAATTGTTGAAATTTATACACGATTTGCAGGTTTTTAGATCCAATTGTATTTGGAGATTATCCCCGAGAAATGCGTGAACAAGTAGGGTCACGCTTACCATCAATATCTTCGGATCTATCGACTAAACTTAGGGGATCGTTCGATTACATAGGCATCAATCACTATACAACATTATACGCAACAAACACTCCTACCCGTTCCCCTGATAACACGCAAACCCTATATCCAGACTCCATGGTTTATTTGACAGGAGAGCGGCACGGAGTCCCAATCGGAGAACGGGTATGCCAGTAAATCCTCGACCTTTTCAATTTTGTCCGCGTCTTGCAATACTGTTTGGCTCATACGATTCTTTCGATTTGTTATATCATCACAGACAGGGATGGACGGTTTGTATATGGTACCTTATGGAATTCTGAAAATCGTTGAGTATGTGAAAGGATTCTACGGCAACCCTGCTATTATAATCACGGAGAACGGTAATTTTTTTTAATAAATATCTCTCTTCTCACTGGCATACTTTGATTATTGCTTTCTCGAATACATAGAACTGAGTCGAAGGCTATCAAAATCAATCTCCTAAACTTATCCCCTTTTTTCCTGCCCAGGTTACGCAGAGTCTACAGACTCGTCGTCGACTCTGCAAGAAACTCTAAACGACGTGAGAAGAATAAGGTTTCATGGAGATCAATTGAGTTATCTTGCTGCAGCAATCAGGTAAGCTCAAAAGTCATGGTTTTATTAGCTTTTCATTGGCCTTTACTTCTTCATTTGTTGATGTGGCTGAGCCGGTGCCCATTTATTTTCGTGCTCACAGAAATGGATCAGATGTCCGAGGATACTTTGTGTGGTCTCTTCTGGATAATTTTGAGTGGGCATTGGGGTATACAATTAGATTTGGTCTTTATCACGTGGATATCATTTCTGATCAAAAGCGATATCCCAAGCTATCAGCTCAATGGTTTACACAATTTCTTCAGCGCAACGACCAGGGAAGTATCAGAAGTAGCATCATTTAAACGGCGTTGTCTATGTATTAATCAAAACGCACCTTTTCCTGCAACCCTACCAAAAATTCAGCGATCAATTCTGTTGCGTTCGGATCGCTCCACCGAGAAACGTATTCCGACGAGGTCATAAATCATGCAGAAAACCCAAGGCACTCATTGGGAGCACATCGCGTTTCCGAGGTGAAACATGGATCAGCAGCCGGATTCCAGAAAGGAAAATGAGCTCCGAAAGGTAGCGTTTTGATTATTCAGACGATTTAGAGGATTGCAGAGCAAGAACATTAAGAAATTGACCGATATGCCATATGTATCTAAATGATTTAAACTGAATCTCCAATATGTTTATCAAAATATATTGTGTATATATCGAAGACTTCGCATATTATATGTAACGAGGCGCCGATACGACATCAACATTATTGTTTTTGTAACGTTGGTTTCAAATTTATATGTGATCGGCACATCATTATGAAATCAAGATTGTTTTTACAACTTTTATGTCAAATATTCGTGAATATATAGAATTCGTAGAATATATTTATTAAATCTATGAATAACTTTTCAATATAGTAATGCAAGGAATATAATAATAAATATTCAATAGTGTAATAATATGATAATAAATATATAACTAGCACAGTCATATATAATTTATGACTGATAAACGCCGAAAGATTATATAGTTTTTCTCCTGCATCTGCCAAGGTTTCAGGTTAATTGCATTGAGTACGCGGCATCCAACCCTCTCTGTAAGCTATGGAAATGGCAGCGAAATGAGCGAAATGATTAGAATTTCTCTGCCATTTCCATAGAATGATCATTTCGCTGCCATTTCCTTAGCTTACAAAGAGGGTTGGATGTTGCGTACTCAATGCAATTAACCTGAAACCTTGGCAGACGCAGGAGAGAAATTATATAGTCTTTCGGGGTTTATCAGTCATAAAATATATATGACTGTGCTAGAAATGAAAAACAGTTTTACCTAACACATAGAAATGACAACAATAGGCTTCAATAAATCAGAAGTATTGCAACCTAGTCTCGTTGAAATCAGTTGTTGGGGGCAAGCAACAGAATCAATGAGAAATGAAAATTTAAACTTCATCACAGATTTCAAAAGTCTTTGGTTTTACCATTTTCACCCACAGATACAAAAATTCTTTCTCTTCCATCAATTGCATTCGTTGCATACAAGAGTTCACTTGCAATGACGAGAATGATTGCGATAATTAAAATTCTTACTCAACCACATTTACTGCTAAAATTAATTGTAAATTTAATTCTTCAGCTTTGCATTGCCAAGTAGATAGGTAGTTGATTCACGTTCTTTGAGCATTACAAAGGAAACGGTCCCGGAGAAGCTACCGGGTGCAACGTATCTGATAAACGCCGATACAAAAGAGCTTACGCCTACGCGCTTCGCCTTCATACCACACGGACGCGCTTCACCTTCATAAAAACGTGGCCACTACCCATTACAAAATAAGGCGGCTAGGTCACACCTGTTGTAATATGAAACGATTGAGGTTGATAAATGGAACGCTTGGGCATCAGAAGGCCGGAAGAAGAACCGTGGCAATTACATATCTTTACAGTAATTTTTTAATGTGATTAGGTAAATGTTAAAAAGTAAACATGTTAACGGATGCCTTGATAAATGCAAGAAAGTTATGAACAATAAATCCGACCCATTGATTTTGGAGGACGACTAAGAATATGCCAGCATCTTCAATGCATAGCCATCAGATTAGGGTTTAAGATTAAATAAGGTTACAAGATCATTAATTGTGCCCATTGTCAATAGGTATACGCCTTTCCGCGTAAATAAATATATATTGTTATTTATTTTTTTTGAAAATAATAACAAAGCTTATTTTATTATTTTATTAGTTGTAGTTATTGATTAGCACAGTAGCAAACTAGTAGCTGGTGAAAGTAAGAAGGTTTTGGTTGGTTTTGAAAATGAAATGAGGATTTAAATTTCTCTATTATAGTAAATTTTAAATATGATTAAATAAAAGTAAAAAATAAACATGTAAATGACACTAAAAACCTATTAAATATGTTCATTGTCAATAAGTGTAAGTCTTTTGAAGTAATTAATATATAAAATTAGTAAAATATATTTCTAAAATTTATGAATAACTTGTGAATATAGTAATACAATTAATATAATAATAAATATTCAATAGTGTAATAAAAGGAATATAATAATAGATATATATTGTTATTTAATTTTTTGAAAATAATAACAAAGCCTCCATTATTAGTTGTTGTTTAGTGATTAATATATGAGAAGGTTTTATTTATTATTAATTTTATTAATTTATATGAAGATTATTAACAAGCACAATCACATTATAAAGGTGGTTTATATAGGTGGATCAATCAAATTAATTATTTTTATAATAAATAGGTAAGATCAGAGTTAGATTAATCTTATAATAAATAGACGCTAAGATTAGGGTTAGGGTTTCAGGTTAATTCTATAATAAATATGTAGTATTAGGGTTAGGGCTTCAGACAAGGATTAAGATCATTAGGATTAAGATTTATCAACATTTTGTCTTTTATATTAACACCAATCAGTAACTCATCACTCATAGATCTAAAATTTTTCACTAAAAATTTACTGTAAATACATTATAAGGCACTTAACAACAATTTAAAAATGTTTTTCTACTTTACCTAAGGAGAATTTTATCTTAAGGAGAATTTTATCTTAAATTGATATTAAAATTATTTTTTCCACACTCACCATATCTTATATACTTCTAGCTTAAATTAATATTAAAATTCCTTAAATTGATATTAAAATTCCCCCATCTCATATACTTCTAGCATTGGATAACCAACTATCCCATAAATTACCTAGACAAGTTTAAATGGTATGCATGTAATATTTTTATATAAAACAAATATTTCAATAATCATATTTTTTTAGAATTAGATGAAAATAATGTTTTCCAAATTAATTTGCATGAGAATATTCTAAAAATTATTATTTTTTTATCCTTTTTAGGCATTTCACAATTTTCCTTTCATTAAGAGCAATCTAACTTTAATACCACCTTAAAACAAAACTTACCCCATCATACAATTTTAGATGTAGAATTACCCATATCACATTAAGAATTCATAAATGTATATATACATAGAGATTTTGTAAGTACACAACAATTAACACATCAATACATAATATGGCAATCATCAAAGTGCATATAAACATGGCACCTATCTTTTATGAAAACATAACTAGATGACCTGAGGCACTGCTCCTAGTAGTAGACTGGTCTAGCTCCTTTCTCAGGAGTAGATCACACTGCTCTAGCTCACAGTGCTCTAGCTCTCTCAGGAGTAGATCACACTGCTCTAGCTCACAGTGCTCTATCTCTCTTAGGAGTAGATCACACTGCTCTAGCTCACAGTGCTCTATCTCTCTTAGGAGTAGATCACAGTAATAGTTTCTCTTTTGAACAAAAAAAGAGAAAATAAAAGATACTAAAATAATGAAATTGCTTATGTCTAACCTCTCACTAAATTACCCTATGTCCAGGAATATAAACGAGAGGTTATATGCCCAATATATGTCATTTTTCTCACAGATCTCTATTTACTCAATCATCTCTATACTACTAACGATCTCTATTTACGATCTCTATTTACTCAATCATCTCTATACTACTAACTCATACTTACTCTTGTCCTTACTCCTCATGCTATTTTACTTAGTCATTTTCCTCACTTTCCATATTTAACTATTTCCATTTCCATTTTCATATTCATATTTCAATTTTCATTTTCAGTTCTCCTTTTCCTTTCTTTTTTCCATATTTCATTTCCTTTTTCCATTGTACTTTTCCATATTTCATATTTCATTTCCATTTCCAATATTTCACTTAACTATATGACTTACCTCCCAACAATTAAGAAATTTTCATGACTTACCAAGTTATAATCCTTTTCAAAATAAGTCTTTTATTCCAGATGGAGAGCCCATATCCTCATTTCCACCTTCCACTCCTAGTCACGCAATAGTCAATTTGCATCTTCATTTTCGTATCATTCAAATTGTAGCCTCATTAAGTTTTACACTTTGTTGATTTATTAATTTTTGAATGTGGATGTAGGAGTCCCTCCTTCACTGATCCCTTGACCTCTCCTCCCACAACCTACATGTCCATCCCTTCACCTCTCCTCCCGCAACCTACATGACTTATGGTTTATCACCTGCATGACTTATCTTATTTTTTTACTCAATGTTATACTTAGTTTATTTATTGAATGGAAGAATGTGTGAGTTGGTTACTTCTAATTTCTCATATCTCCCTACCCCCACAACATGCATCCCTACCTCATACTTAGCCATTTTTGTCGAGTTTTATCGACTCACATACCTCTTCTAATTTTGCATTCCCCTAAACTCACTTTTACACTTACTCTATTTATTCAGTGTGGAATGTGTGAGTCCTTACTTCTAATTTATTATATCTCCCTACCCAACAACCCACATCCCTACCTCATACTTAGTCATTTTTTTCAAGTTTTATCTCCTCACCTACCTCCTATACTTCTGCATTCCCCTAACTCGACCAAACTTTCTTTAAAAAATTTCATATTGTTTCATTTAAATATTATTTCCTATCCTAAGTTTACTTATCTTTATTTTGGGACACACCTCCCAATGACACGTGGCATTGAAAACCTATTATATGTGGACACGTGACAATGAAGTGGACATACCCCTGACTGCCACATGGATGGAAAAAGATGAGTGGATAGTGATTTGGCATGATGACTGGGTGATGATGTGGCAGTCAAAAATACTCTATGCACAAAGTACGAGGAATTCTATGGCTCTCTCTACTTCATTCAAAAATAACATGGAGACAAAATTTATTTATAAATATTTCATAAGAACCCTCACACAATTCATGTGGGATAAAGAAAGTCAAATTTGCAAATTAAGGGCCCAGATTTCATGAAGGAAGATATGAGAAGAACACTTTGGAATCAGTTTCCATTTCTTAAATCATGACTATCATGCCCTAAAATTTAAATTATAGTTGGGACTATTTTCTATCTTGGCGACGAGTTATTTTTGGAAAATTGTTCATTCAAATAAATTCTTGATCTTCTGATTAGGTTCCAATTGATGGGATGGATATGTTAGTTCAAATTTGCAAAGGGGAAAGTAAAAAACTAATTGAAAAATAGTTTCAAGAAGATAAGAAGAGATTACAAAAGAAAAAATGGAAGTAAATTCAAAGGATTGGCAGTGGGCTATTATAGAGTTTGCTATAGGGGTCTTTTTTCTAGAAACAAGTTTTGGCCTTCATATTTCTTTATGCTCAACTCTATCAATATTCTTCCTTACATTTCCCATGAAATTTCAAGTCCAAAGGAGAAAAATCCTTACTTGTAAACAATAGATGCACTTTATTTTAGTTTATGTAATTTTTCCATTGAAATCTTGTTGAGCTTGTTTCAACCCTCTTATTTTAGACATTTTTAAACTTCTTGTAGTTGGAATATTATTATAAATTTATCCTACAAAGAACTATTTCAGGGAATTACATTAGTAATTTTTCATACTTTGAGTCTAAAGCATGATATTTCAAATGTATTCTCCATCAAAATCGTTTTTGACTTGTAATGAAGTGATCATATAAAGTTCTTTGATGACCTGTCCATTTTACTTTTCTTTCATCTTGCAAAGTCATATTTGATTATGGGTTCACATCATTTCGAAAGGAAGGAAAAATATATGTCAAAAGAAAACTCTATACAAATATATTTCAGTTACATTTATTCACTTTGTATTTCCATGAACAAGATGATGTGATTAATGAATAAATCTGCTAAATGAAAGCTTTGTTGGAATATATTTTGGAGTTTTCTTTTAAAATTATCCTATTGCATTCATCTAGATACATACAAATAATATTCCAATATATCAAGAGAGGAGAACCACCTCTATAAAAACAAGGAGAGTATTTTTTGTTCCCCACAATATTTTCTCTCAAATGTTGTTCATTTTCCCTTGATAGGAAAAATGATCGACATTTTTGACAACCATACTGGGGACTGATTCATTTTCAATAAATCTAATACTTTTCAAGATCATATATAATTGGAAAACTAGAGGATGTCTTATCATGTCTTAGAAAAATATATGGTAGATAGTTTTAAGATGAACTACGTTATTGAAAATCTTTTTCAAGGAGCATCAAATGGCCTTGAATATTGTTGGTTATGTATTATATTCTTTACAATTTTTTGGCACATGGTTTTCGCCAATGATTTTCTCTTTTTGGTTAAGGAATTAGGGTTGTTGACTAATCCAGGTTATTGGATTAGAGTTTTAGATGCTACGTGATCCTATATGTATACTGTATTGTAAACAATGTATGATGTGAATGAATATAAAATATGTTTATTTGTCTTGTTTGGGTTTCCAGGGGAAAAATCTTTGTGTAATGTGTGTATTTTCCATTGTATCTTTTTTGTTCTTTTATTGAAAATATGTTTGCAATAATTAATTGTGCAAGGTTAAAATATACAAAAACATGTTATTGAATTTTTCAGGCACAATCCAGTTATGAAAATTATTAAGCCCTAAATAATGGCACATTACCCATTAATTGTGGAATATTACATTAGTAACTTTATTTTATTTATGTCGGCTTGGGTCCAGTAGTTGTAAGTGTACCTCGTAGTCTCCTATATATACCAAGGAGACATTTTCATTTGGAATCATCTTATATTTGGAAATTTATGTGGTGTATAAGGAGGTTGCCCCCTCGAAGAGGCTTACTATCTGAAATTATATCTTTTTTCAAGGTGTTGAGTACTTATTCTGAGTTTTTTCTATGCTATCTTGATATTTGATTCTTAACATTTGGTATCAGAGCTCAAGGTCTTGGGGTTTCACTGCTACATATAAGACACCTTGTAATTTTCGCTATAATTTATTTTCTACGACGTTTCAGAAGGAACCCTTTAGAGGATAATTAGTATACGGATTAAGGTGCGGTGGGTTCAAGTTTCAGCTCCTGAGGCCTTATACATTCGGAGATACAATATGTGTAATATAGGGTTCTGGAATCATCCTGAATTTATTCATCGCGTAATTTTTGCTATGAAATTTTTTCTGTAAAATTTCAGAATCTGAAATATGGAGGATATTCACAGACATTATTAAGGTATCTGCGATGGAAATTTCATCTTCTAGGTCATCTTACATTTGTAGATACACCCTGTGGAATACATGGTATCTAACTAGTCCTATTGACTAGTCTCAAGAAGGTGTTCTGGGTAAAACAATCATAAATTATTCCTCGAGTATCCACATTGAGTGAAACTAGTTTCATTGGATAGTGGACAGTCTGTAGTATTTCTGGTACAATTTTCAGAATTGTATATCAATTATTTTTTGTGGGGCACTCTATACAAGTGATATCTCCTAGAAAGTAAGAAAATCAACAAGTGGTGGGGAAGTTACCATAAATTCCACTTGGAACATCCATTTTTTATCATACCTATGGCATTGCAGAGAAGAAATATCATATAACTGCAAAATATAATTTTTCATACCCAGAAGGGCCGAAATTTTGAAGATACAAGAAAAGAAAGATTGTCTAGCAGAACCACTTAAAAATCAAGGTTTAAAGAGATACTTGGCCAACATGCCACCAAAAAAGGGAACTTCTACACCAAATAGGCTTCCAAACAATCCTGCTTGGACTCTTGATGAAGGTGAAGAAATCTGTAGGGACATAAATGATTTACAAAAGAAGACAATAACAAAATATGAACTACAAGGGATGATGGATTCAACAGAAGCTAAGTTGGAGGCAATAATGGATACTAAGATGGATGGTTTAAAAAGGGAGATCATGGAAGGATTGAAAAATTTCCTAATAGAGAGGACACCTGAAAGTGAAAATGTATCCCATGAAATTCATGATGAGGACACAAGGAAGATGAATAAATAATGGAGAAACTCTAACCTTGGGTTGAAGACCAACCACTTTCCTAAGACTGATATGAGGGAGTTTGATGGCAAGGACCCAATCACAAGGATACTTCAGATGGATCAATTCTTTGATCTACATAATGTGACACGTACAAAAAAGTACAAATTGCTTCTTTATATTTAGAACCCAATCAATTTGTGTGGTATCGATGGATTTGTTCTCGCAAAACACTTGTCACTTGGAAAATTTTCACAGAAGAAATGATAACACACTATGAGGATACAATGAGCAATACCTTCTTTGGCCAATTGATAAATCTCAAGCAAAAGGGTTCAGTTACAGAGCACATTGAGAACTTCCAAAGATTGAATATAAAGGTAACATATATTCCATATGAGCACTTGATTGATGTATTCATAGGAACTTTAAAGGATAACATTCAACAT
>ML798521.1:387521-403965 GCA_009831015.1 Picea engelmannii | reverse complement strand
AGGAAAGAAAAGAAAAAGGTTTATTCTTTAATTGTGACAACAAGTACAGTAAGGGACATAAGTGTGGTGAGAAGAAATTATTCTACATAGATTGTGAAGAGGAAGAAGAACAAGAACCATCTCAAGATGAAAATGTAGAAGTGATTTCTTCTGAAGAGTTCAATCCCACGATATCATGTAATGCATGGGCTAGAATTATCACTCCTCAAACCCTCAAGATCGAAGGATATATCAAAAAGAAAAAGGTAATAGTCTTAATTGATTCTGGTAGTACTCATAATTTCATTCACTATAAATTAGCCAAAGCTCTCAATTGCTTTGTATATCCAACACCAGAGTTTGAAGTAATGATTACAGATGGAAGACCTATCAATTGCTCAGGAAAATGAAATAAGATCAATCTTACTATGTGGGAATATGTAATGAATAGTCCAATGATTTCTATACCCATGGGTGGTGCTGATGTCATACTAGGAATCCAATGGTTATAATCATTAGGAACAATGGATTTTAATTTTCAAGAAATTTTCATGAAATTTTCATTGGAAGGAAAAGAAATTGAGTTAAGAGGTATCACAGGGAAACCCAGTAAGGTGATAAGCTCTAATGGAATGACAAAATTATTGAAAAGGGGGCATTAAGGTGTAATTGCACAACTATGCTCGCTAGATGTTCAAACATCTAAGCCATTTATTCCTCTAGATCTCCAAGGGATCATTGATAAGCATTCCAAAGTATTTGAACATATCCCCAAAGGTCTTCCACCCACTCGAAATCATGATCATGATATTCACCTAATTCCTGGGAGTGTTCCTCCTAACATCAGGCCGTACAAATACCCTTATGCCCAAAAGAGTGAAATTGAGCGTATGGTTGAAGAAATGTTAGAGGCTAGCATTATTAAATCTAGCCAAAGTTCTTACTCTGCACCGGTGGTAATTGTATTCAAGAAATATGGCTCATGGCGTATGTGTCCAGATTATAGAGAGCTCAAGAAGATCACTAATAAAGATAAGTTTCCCATTCTTGTCATTGATGAATTGTTAGATGAACTACATGCAAAAATATATTTCACAAAGTTGGATATTTGTTTAGGGTATCATCATATTAGAATGAGGAAGAAGATATCCCAAAAACAACATTCTGAACTCATGACAACCATTATGAATTTTTGGTCATGCCTTTTGGCCTTACAAATGCACCTTCCACATTCCAAGGGTTGAAGAGTTCCATTTTCAATCCCTTCCTTTGAAAATTTGTGATAGTATTTTTTGATGATATACTAATCTATAACAAGTCTTGGGAGGATCATGTGTGACATGTTGACAAGGTGCTACAACTACTAAAGGAGCAACAACTATATGCCAAACTGTCCAAATATTTATTTGGGGTGAAGGAGGTAGAGTATTTGTCATATTGTATCTCATGAAGGTTTCAAGGTAGACCCTAACAAGATTAAGGCCATGATGGACTAGTTGATTCCCAAAATATTGAGGAATCTTAGAGGATTTTTTGGTTTGACAGGTTACTACCACAAGTTTTTTCGGAACTATGGGAGAATATCAACACCTTTAATGACACTAACTAAGAATGATTCATTTTCATGGACTCCAGAGGCAACTAAAGATTTTGAACAACTTAAATAGGTGATGTGTAAAGCTCATGTCTTTACCACACCGGACTTTAGAAAAACCTTGATTGTGGAATGTGATGCCTTGGGAAATGGCATTGATGCTGACCTAATGCAAGAACGAAGGCCCCTCGATTTTGAAAGTCAACCACTCAAGGGAAAGGACTTACACAAACCCATTTATGAGAAGGAAATGATGGAAATACTACATGCATTGAAGAAATGGTGCCCTTACCTAATAGGTAGGCACTTCAAGGTCAAAACAAATCATGATAGTCTTAAATACTTCTTGGAACAAAGACTATCTTCAGAAGAACGACAAAAATGGGTGACCAATATATTGGGTTATGATTTTGAAATCACTTATAAAAAAGGGAAGAAAAATGTTGTGGTAGATGCACTCTCAAGAAAGGATGAATATGTTGAGGCCTTTCTCTGTGTTATCTCGATAATCCAACCCAATTGGATAATAGAATGGAGGGATGAATGTAAGAATGACGAAAATGTGTGGACTCTCATTTAAAGGTTGCAGCAGGATTCCAGTGCATCAGATACATTTACACGGAAAAACGATTCACTATGGTACAAAGATCGCTTATATTTATGTAAGAACTCCCAACTCAAACAAAAGGTACTATTGGAATTGCACACCTCTCCAGTAGGAGGGCACTCAGGATTTTTGAAAACCTACCATAGGTTTAAGAAGGAGTTTTTTTGGGATGGCCTTAAAACTGATGTTCAAAGGTTTATAGAAGAATGTTTGGTTTTCCAATAAAATAAGGTGGAAACAATTAAGACCCCAAGTCTTTTACAACCATTAGCCATCCCAAGTCAGTGCAGGGAGGAGGTTTCCATGGATTTCATCACAAGTTTATCGAAGTCTGAAGAAAAGAGTGTCATCATGGTGATTGTTGATAGACTGACCAAGTACACACACTTTTTTGCACTCTCCCATCCCTTCAAAGACAGTACAGTTTCCACCACATTCATAGAGATAGTTCAAAAACTACATGGAATCCCAAAGATTATTGTAAGTGACAAAGATCCTATCTTCACTGGACATTTTTGGACATAATTATTTTCTTGTTTGGGTACTCAATTGGTTCATAGCTCATACTATCATCCTCAATATGATGGACAAACCGAGATAGTGAACAAATGTTTGGAAGGCTACCTTCATTGCTTTGTCTCTGATAAACAAACACAATGGTTAAAATGGTTACCCTTGGCAGAATGGTGGTATAACACTTCCTTTCATATTGCAACAAAAATGACACCATTTATGGCACTCTATGGATACCACCCTCCATCCATCACTTCTTCTCTAAAATAAAAATATAAGGTTCAAGCAGTGAAAGATCACATCGAGCATCAACAACAAGTTGTCCAAATCTTAAAGGAAAACCTGACCATGGCACAAAATTGCATGAAACAACAAGCAAATCAACATCGTAGTGAAATAAGTTTTGAAGTAGGGGATTGGGTGTTTTTAAGACTACAACCATACAAACAGATGTCCCTCAAGAAAGCCAAGAAGGATAATAAATTATCACCAAAGTACTATGGCCCTTATAAGGTGTTGCAAAATATTGGTACTATGGCATACAAATTGGAGTTGCCTGCATCCTCACGAGTACCCGCAGTTTTCCATGTTTCATGCTTAAATAAGGTTATAGGTGACAAGTTCTCAATTCAAACTATATTTTCAGAACTTGACGAGGAAGAAAAAATCATATTGGATCTTGAAGTTATCACTGACACAAGAATTCGCTAGCTAAGGAATAGATCCATTTCAGAGTATCGCATTAAGTGGAGGAAACTTCCTGCTGAAGATTCCACTTGGGAAGATGAGTCTTTTATACAAAAGGATATGGAATTACTCAAGCATTGCGGACAACACTTGTCTCAAGGGGAGGGGCATGTTAAGCCCTAAATAATGGCACATTACCCCTTAATTATGGAATATTACATTAGTAATGTTATTTTATTTATGTCGGTGATCCAGATTTTATGAGAAGAACGAAATGAATGCAGATTATTAACATATTCTTAACACAAAATAAAAAAGATACAGTAAAAATGGTTTTCTATTCAATAATGAAATACGTTGAAACTGTAAAATGCAGCGAAAACAAGCTTACTGGAATGGTGGCGGCTTATATCTGAGAAGAGATGTGACAGTTGCGCTCCTTCGCAAGAAGATGATTACAATGAGGCTATGAAGGCCTTTTAAAATAAAAATGAATGCCAAAAACCCTAGACATCCAGAAACCTAACCCTAGAAGATGAAGCACCAAAATTCATGTAGGCCCTGTTTGGGTAAGTTAGTACATTAACTTCTCGGGGTTGTAACTTTTGCATACGATCTCCGTTTTAGGCGTATGATAGCCCGTTGGAAAGGTATCATCGAGGAGATTCATTTTGGGGCCTAAATGATGCCATAGGATATAATTGAGAATCTCTATCCTGAAAAAACTTCATTTAGGCCCTCAAAATGGCCCTAGAAATGAAAATTGCTAAAAATAGTAAATTGTCAAAATTGCCAGAAAATTGTTTTGAGCTAGTTGGAAAAGGTTGGTGGACACCGATATCCATCTAGATCAATCCTCCATTCTTAGGAAGAAATTGTTTCCATTGCGTTGAGTTCCCCCATCAGATGAGGGAGTTTCTGCTGAATTTGGCCCTGGGTGAGCCACTTGCCTTGGTGCAGGAGCTGCCCTACTTTGACGACTCGATAAAGTTGGATCCTTTGCGGTCGATTTCCCTTGATATGTGTGTCCAAAATCTGATCACTAGATTCCTGTTGGATGCATTTGGGGTTGAGCTATGTTGGTGTCAGATGTTCTGCTACGTCTGAGGTGTCCAATAATGGTGGGAAATAAGGGCGAAGGAGATCCACGTTGAACACTGGGTATAGGCCAAGGAAAGGAGAAATGTTGAGCTCAAAAGAATTATCCCGCACAGCCTTGGTGATGGTGTATGACCCATAATGGAGTGGGCAAAGCTTCTGATGGGGTCCTGTAAGGCGTTCTTTCTGCAAGTGCAACCAAACTTTGTCTCCCATCTGAAACTTGTGTGGCACCCGATGTTGATCATGGCATTGTTTGTACTTGTCATTGGACTTATGTAGGATATCCTGAACTTGTTGGCGAATTTGATGGATCCGATCAATGAACCAGGTGGCTTTTTCAGCTTCAGTTGGAACAGGAGATGAATCGGTCGAGGTGACCGCAAGGGGAAGTGCAACACTTATGGGACCCAATGGTTGGAATCCCAACCCCACCTAAAAGGGGTTGTGGCTAGTTGAGCTAGGCAGGGCTCGGTTGTAGCTATGTTGGACATAGGGAAGGCTCTCATCCCATGTTCAAGGGTTCTTTTAATTATACATGCGAAGGATATGCATAACCATTCAATTTACAACCTTGGTTTGACAATCTTTCTGGGGATGGAAGGTTTTGGATTTGGTTAGCTTGGTGTCCAGCAATGACCAGAGGCTCGACTAGAATGTTATGAGAAATAAAATTTCCCTATCTGAGACAATGGTTTGTGGGAGTCCAAAATGTACCTAGACCCGTTCAAAGAAGAGCTTGGTAGTGGCCTCTACTGTGATGCTCTTCTTGCAGGGAACCAGAATCGCCATCTTAGAAAAGCAGTCAACAACTACAAAAACACAGTCATTTCCCCACTTGGTGGACGGGAAGCCCAACATGTAGTCCATTAAGATGGATTCCAATGGCCTGTCAGGAGTAGGAATAGGGGTGTACATGCCCTATTTCTTAGTGGTTGGTTTGGAAATAGCGCAGGTAGTGCATGACCTGATATACTTGCTGACCTCTTGTCGGAGTTTCAGCTAGTAGAAATTTTTTTGTAGCATTGCCACTGTCTTTTCGATGCTGAAGTGTCCTTCCACCCGACTATAGGGGGATTCCCAGATCATCTTCATTCGCTCACTTGATGTAACACATATATGGCCCAGACGACACATCAACCCATCCTGAAGATAGAAATTATTGACAACTATGTTTGCACCCAACATTTGGTAGGTGGTGGCAAAGTCCGGGTCTATCTCATAGATTTCTGGCCATCCATAGGTCTCATGGATGCAAGAGTCTATCATCGTGGTGAGTGTCATGACCGGTGGTCTGTTGAGGCAATAAACGACGCGATTGGTGCTTCCTGTTTTATACTTGATGTTGAGGTGGAATTGCTGCAAGTATGTGGACCACTTTTGATGGTGGTCATTCTGCAATTTTCCTTATGTCTGCATAAACTGCAGTGGGTTATGATTAGTGTGGATGTCTGTCTCCTTCCCAAGAATCTAATGTCTCAACTGGCTGCAGGCTTTCAAAATGGAGTACATTTCTTTGTCATAAGTAGGGTACTTACGGACATCATTGGATAACGTCTCACTATGATAGCCCACGAGGTGGCCATGCTGACTGAGAATGACGCCCACAACATAGTTTGAAGCATCTGCATTGATCTCAAAGGGATGTTACATGTCTGGTAGTGAAAGTATTGGGGATGAGCACAAGCGTTGCTTCAAATCATCGAACGCTTGTTGTTGGGACTGGCCCCATGCAAATTTTTCCTTACCACCACCCCTAGTGATTTGGCTGAGATCCCATGCAATATGGGAGAATCCCAACACAAACATGCGGTAGAAATTGGCAAGGCCTAAGAAGCTTCGAAGCTCAGTCAGTGTGGTTCGGGCTGGCCAATCACGAAGGACTTGGATCTTGGCTGGATCCACATGTACACCATGCTAATCAATGATGTAGCAAAGGTAATGGACCTTGTCCATGCCAAAGGAGCATTTTTCCTAGTTGGCGTATAGCTTGTGCTACCGCAGGGTGTGCAGAACCTGTTGTATATGCTGCAAGTGTTCGGCCCAAGTCTTACTGTAAATGAGAATGTCATCCAGATACACCACTACAAAATTATTGGTGAATGGTCACAGGATATCGTCCATCATCCTCATGAAAGTGGTCAGAGCATTTGTCAAACCAAAGGGCATGAACAACCATTCAAAAGGGCCTTTCTTTGACTTTAAGGCGGTCTTCCACACATCTGTTTGTTCTATCGGGACCTGGTGGTAGTCATACTTAAGATCAATCTTACTGAAGTATTTATCCCCCATGAGTTGATCAAGGAGGTCGTCGATTTGTGGAATCAGGTATCGGTTTCTAACTGTGATTTTATTCAGAGCCTGATAATCAATGCAGAGTCACCAGGTTCCATGTTTCTTTTGTACCAGCATGATTGGGCTCCCGCAAGGTGATGAGTTGGGACAGATGTATCCCTTGTGGAGCAGTTCTTGGATTTGTCACTTGATCTCCTCATTCTCTAATAGAGAGCAATGATAGACTAGCCGATTGGGCAACGGTGCACTGGGGGTCAGATCGATGGGGTGCTTGACATGGCAGTGCAGAGGTACCCCGGTAGGTGAGGAGAAGATATCCGAGTATTCTTCCATGACCTTATCTACTTGCTTCTGCTGTGTGGAGAGCTCGGCCGCAGAGACCCTAGATGTGGTTGTGATCTTTCTCTTATTCTAAGAGTGAATCATGAAGAAGACAAACTTCCCTGTCTGAGAGATGACCTTCCTGCATTGCTTAGCAAAGATCAAGGAAATAACACTAGGTGGGATTGCCTCAGGTATCCTGTACAATTTCCTGTTCAAAGTAATAATAACACTACGAGGCCTAGACTCATATACAACATGACGTTTCCATAAATAAGGTTGGACCAAAAGAACATCACAAACTTCAAGAGGAGCAACATCACACACTACCTCGTCTTTGAAGGGCTTGATGTCGTATGACATTCGACACTGTTGGCTGACGCGAAGATCACTTCCTTAGCGGAGCCATCCAATGGTGTAGGGTTGTGGGTGAGGTGTTGTGGGCAGGGCCAACTGCTTGATGACCTCTACAAAGATGAGGATCTTCTGGCTACATGTTGGGCTCTAAATATGTCATAAAAATAAACTATATGCATCAACCAAAGGTAAGCGCTGGCACAAGCATTTTACTTGTCGACTACATAGGTTATTACCTTCCATTTTCAATACCCAGCCTCCAGAGATGCAACACCTGTAAAGGAACATCAATCATAAAGGGAACGATAGTTATTCTATTCAAAGGAACAACACGACTTGCAAAAGAAACAACAATCAGAACAAAAGGAACAACAATCGTTACATTGGGCCGAAATAATGTTGAATTAATTGCATTGTAGTATTTACCCAACTATCTAATTTGTCAACTCGGGGTTCGTAAACTGACGAAGCACACACAAAGTATATGCAAGATTGAAGTGGGACTAATCTAATCTAATGTTTAAGCTACAACTGAAATTGAATCATTAATCTAACACACAACTGAAATAGAATCATTAATCTAACACATGACTTGGAATTGAATTAATCTAGGAATGAAAAATTGTGTGAAGGAATTAATCTAGAAATGGAGAACTACATGAAGGAAAAGCAAGTACAACATGTGAAGAGTTAAATAACACAACATATGTGAGATCACACCAATGAAGCAATCTTCTATTACAATAACCAAATCAATCTTCATAACAAAATAATAAAAGCATGAAAACCAAAACCATGAATCAAAGCTAAGAATCCCTTTCTCTTTCAAATCCTAATGACTACCATTAAGAACTACTCTAATTCTCTACTTACAACTGAAATCTCATGAAGAGATAGCACTCTCTTTTATACATGAGAGCCTTGAAGATAATATAACCATGTCATTATTACAGATCGACTTTTCTCTCAACCTATTTCCCATTATTACAAAATATAATCCCTTTAAATCGTCACACATATCTCTCATATATCTTAGATAAGATATTCCAACCAAATATCCTTGATCTTCTCCTTGGAATGGGCTTGAATTATCTCCTCAAATATTGAAATGGTGGAGGAAGTATCCGAGAAGTCCTTTGAATTAATCCTTCACATATTCCTACACATTACAAAGTTCACACATATTTGAGATATATATGAAAACATGTCAATTTTCTAACATTTAATCACAAATTCCCTTTTAATACCAAAATGAATAAAGTGGAGAACAATAAGGTGAAACCCAAGTATATTTATGGAAATGATATCGTGAAAGCTTAATGGGGCGATGAAATGTGAAGAATGATGAAGGGAAAGATGGATGAAAATATGACATTTTTGAGCCCCAACACACCCCCCAACTTAACTTGTTGCATGTCCTCATGCTACCATGCATGGATCTTCTCAAGAAATTTTGGCATCTTAATGTTGGCTTTGAGCGATGATAATGGATGTTTTCCAGGATGGGATTTACATGAGTAACAACTGACATTTTTTTTTATGGTTGGTTCTTGTGTGACAACCATGAATATAAAGAATGTTGGTTCTTGTGTTGACAACATTCATTTCGTTATTTGTTCTCTTGATGTTATAATAATAATTTGCCCATATTATTACTGGAAAATGTATGCTATCAATGTGCATAAGGAAAACAACACTGAGTATAAGAAAGCTCTTTTTTTTTTGTATATGTGTGAATCATGCCAATATGTATATCAGTGATTATGAAGTAAAGTGAAACATAGTATCGTTGGAAAAGAAATGTTCATAACTAGTAAACGAGACGAAAAAATGGAATGATGGTTGTGGAAAAATGGAGTGATGATATTGAATAAAGTCCCTTAGCCCCCAATTTAACTTGTTGCATGTCCTCATGCAATGTGGCAGAAGTCGTAGAAGTGAAAAAGGAAAGGGAACTTAATGAGGGAATTTTTCAAATTATTCATTGCTAGAAGTTGAGGAATTACATGATTAAAGTTTAGAAAATAACATACCTCCACTTACCCAAAATGTTGATGAACTATGCAATAGGAATATGGTTGATGTGACTTCTAGATCATGGAAGATGTCACTGTTGTAGGATCATATGGAAAGTGATTGCTGCTGTAGTTGCGACTGTTGTCTGCTGTATTAGAGAATGTGAAGTGGAGGAAGCTTAACTATTGTTGAATGAACCATGGAAAAGAGAAAGTATGAAAGTGGAACTGTGGTAGTCTCATATGGTTGAAGTCATGCTACTGTAACTGTTGATAGACATGAAAAGTGTATAGTCTTCACCCGCTGCTAAACCTGATGGTACAATTCTAATCATGCAAATGAATGTGTCGATGTCAAGCATGAAAATAAGTCATTGGATTACCGACCAATGATGAATGTCGTTAACCAATGCGAGGCAACTCACCATTGATGTCAATGAGTCCTAAGGTACCCGAGTACATCTGGCGAAGTGCGAATGAATGAGTTGATGTCGAGCCACTTGCAAGATCTGACGATCAAGGGACATTGATGTATTCCCATAATTGTCAATGAGAGAACTTGCCATTAAGGCATGCAAGCCTCCAGGTACTCAAAATGGACTCTAGTCTATATCCTAGATAAGGTGTTGAGGTCGATGGGGCAAGACTTGTTGAAAGGTGGGCCTTAAGGAATCCCACATCATTCAACACATTTTCGGATAAAAATAGTGGTAGGACTATAAATGAAAAGATCCCAGTAGTAACAGTCTTTATGACAAGGCAATGTAGTCATGGAAAGGGAGATGGATAGTTTTATTGACAAGGAAAACTGAAAAAAACTAAATAGATGTATGCGACTCAGAAAGATAGGCGTGTGAGAAGTCATGAAGGATAAGTCAATGGAAGATGGGCTTCAACACAACGATGAACAATCTGCTTTGAAGGAGAACTAGAGGAAGACATTCATGGCACAAATGGTTTTATGAACGAGTTTATGTGTAATTGCAAACACCATGATGTGCAAGATGAGAATTATCTCCTTCAAGAAGTCAATAAGACATGTCTTTTTCAAAAAAAATTGTGATTTTTGAAAATCACTTTAGCAGCAAGATGCGATTGGCCCCACGCCTGAAAAAACTTAGTACAAATCCTGCATGAAAACTTGTGAGATGTTCGAAGAAAACCAGAACATGCAGAAAGAAGGACAAATGCGACAAAGTAAATAAAAACTGTGTTGTATACCTCTTGTCGTGATCATTGCGCGCGCGCTTATTTCATCGTTGCTTGCTTAGAGTAAAATCGCAAAAACATGTATTCACTATTGTTTTCAAGAATTTATAAAAACATCCATTTACAATGTTATTTATTTTTGTTGTTTTACTTTTTATAATTTGTTTTTATCTTTTATGAATTCTTTTTTTCTTTTTATTTATTTATTTATTTTATTTTAATTTATTTTTGTTTTTATGTTTATTATTTTTATGTTTAACCTAATTTTATTTCATTATTTTTTATATTATTTGTTTTGTTTATAATAAAACAAAATATAAAAACAAACAATATATGTTTTTTTAGTTTTTTAATTGTTTTTAATAAAACATTTTTTTATTATTTTTATTATATTATTTCTTTGTTATTATAATTATTTTATAATCAAACAAACAATTTATGTTTTTTTAACAAAAAAAACAAAACAAAAAATAGATAATTTAAATAAATCAAACAAATTTAAACCAAAAAAGAAAAAAGAAAAAAATTGTTTTAAAACAAAAATAAAACAAGATTTTTATAATGGTTATCAGCATTCACCAACAGATTGCTCCTCGCCATAAAAGAAGTAATGCCCTATCTAGCTACCCATATAGCATATCAAGTTAACCAATTGCCAAAATGGCCAATTACTGTGGTTTGGGCGCATTCAATCCATTGAACGCATAGTGTCAGGGAGAAATAATTCTTGTTGGAGCATGCTTATTTACCATTCCGCCCCTCAGGAGAGAACAATGTGTGTAAAAACATATCCAAACTTTGCTACGTGAGAGGTCCAACGAAGGAATATCCGAGGCTTCGAAGCTGCTCCATAAACGCTCCCATCAAGACCTTGTAGGGAGACAACATATAATATTCTTGACACTGAACGTTCCCTTCCAGACTGATGATGGGCACTCAATACCTGCAACTGTCCAGTTTGCCTGAACTTAACTTTTATTAGAATACCATACTTGTCGAAATCCATATCATGCTCATCAAGTGTTACTTCTCCAGCAACAAACATCTCTTGAAAGTTGTGGCTGAAAGTTTCATTAATTATTTACAGATCTAGATGTAGAACTCCCCATTTTCTACCCAGCGGATCCAAATCTAGTCCACAGCATATCCCGTAGTTTTAGAACCAGAAGTAGGAGAGCTAGAGTCATGGACCAAGGTAGCAAAAGCAGGTGCGGGTATTCGCTATGCCCTGTTCCCTGCCTGCCTTAGCCTGTGCCCTGTCCCTTGTCTCTCTACCTTGCCCTGTAAGTTTGGAGGTGGCTAAAGAAGCTGAAGAAGAATGTGTAATCTCGCTTTATAATACCAAGGTCATAATTTATCTCACCCCCGCAGTCAACAACGATATCACGAATGAGATCAGAGGTGGTGGTGTCTACAGCAAGAATCAAATCATGGCGGGAATCAACGAAGTCCAAAATTGCAGACAAATCCAAGGAGGCAATCATATATGTACTAGTCGTATCTATGTAGTGCGATCTTGGGATCATGTGTGGTCCTTGTCCCAACAAAAGTGCTTGAACAACAACAAGGATTTTTTGGTCAGCGGTTTCTTGATCTCTCTTACTGATAACACCAATAGTCCTTGTACCATCAACATCGAATTCAAGGGTCGGTTTAAGAGCTCGAGACAACGATATTTCTGGTGCCTATGATGCAGGCACTACTACCAATAGAATTGCATCATTATGTTCTACATAGTCACTCGTCATTGAATCATCCACAATCCGTTGATCAAGTCCAGGAAAATCAATCAGCTTCAATGGTGGAGAAGTGTGTGTGCATAACATAAAGAGACTTCTCTAATAACCTTGGATTCTGCCGCACAAAAGCAAGATCATCGGCATTTTTCTTCAGGCACGAAAACTCGCGGATTGTTTCAACCATTGCGATGGCACAGTCAGCAGGCATGGATTCTTCAACATAACCTCCAGCCTTCTGAATCCTGGCACGCTCTTGATGATAAATTGATTTACGTTGATTGATTCCCAACAGTTGTGAATAGAAATGCTCCTCTGTCAGATATCACCCTGGACAATAGTTGATACCATTCTTTTGTTAAAGCACCAGCAACAATGCCCTCCTCTCCTTGAAACTGCACAGTCAAGTGCCTTTTAATGTTATCTACCGAGTGCATCCGTAATTGATTGTAAATTCTTCTAAAACATATGTTCTGCGAACTCAAATATAGAGTGAATTATAGTTGTGTTGCTCATTTTGTTGTCTAATCAGAGAGAGAAAAAAATGATCATTTGTTGTCAAAGTCAATTAAATGAGGTGTCTTGTGCATAAGATAAAGAGACTTCTTTAATAACCCTGGATTCTGCCGCACAAAAGAATTCATAAGTTGTCAATGCTTTTCAACAAATTTTACAAATGTCATACCTGCCTCTGCTCTTCTATATTGTGTATCATCACTCACACTAGCATCATCAGAATCATGTTGCATAGCAGTGGTTCCTAGCTGCAACTTCTCAAATAAAACAAAAATGCCTCTATAAATGACAAAACCCTTTGTGTACCAGGAGGAAGAGGTGGTGCCACAGATATTGCTGCAGCCTTCCTGCTTGATGCAACAGAGAAATCAGAAATATTTCCCAATCGCAGTCTATTTCACTTATACAACTACTCAATCCTTGCCATAATGGATCAATTGTTGCATTCCCTGGTTACAACAATAGCTTTCCAAGTACAATTGGAATTTTTTGAACTCTTATGATCATTATTAGTAGTTGACCTTGCATCTCCAATGTTGGCAATCAAAACCAATTGCCCAAGAATCCGTTGCTCCACCCTGCCATCCTCGGGGCAGCCTAGTAGAGAGAACATTGGCATTTAATAAAACACAAGAACGCAACCTATTGCACATGGTTAGAACTGTCATCCTGAAATTAATTCTCAATTAATAAGTGTGCTCAAGTGATAAAAATAAAAAACAATTCCTTCTTATTGAAACAATCAAATCTTTGAAATAACAAGCGCATCTAGATTAATAGCAAGAGCCATCGGATATTATTATGTTTGGTACAGTGGGCGTGGCTAGCAAATAAAATGGGCGTGAACTAGTACTCGTTCTTCAAGGATAACAAAAATTGGATCTGGGAATTATTTGAAATTGGATTCCGTCCATTGATCGTACCATATCCACAACGGATGTGTCCCAATCAATCTGGTGTTTGAAAACACTGGTGTCCATCATGGCAGCCTCTTAACCCTATTTCCAATCGTGATCTCTGCATTCTGTTAGAAATACACTCCAGCATATTGTTTTCAATTTTGGAAATTAGATCGCCAATCAGTGTTAAATATTGTTGCAAATCTTATCAAATCGAATTTACTCCAGCAGAAAAATCTCTTTAAATATGGATCTAAAACAGATAATCGAAGCTTGATATACACAAGCAGATTCTACCGGTTTCTATCTTTTCTAAAACAATAAAATTTAATGTGACCCACTTAGCGAAGATAATTTAACCCCACAAAGATCTCCAAATTAAATTTATGAGGCAAATGAGGAAGCAAAGGCATTGCTCCCAGTTGTTGGTAGAACGTACAAGAATATTGTATGTAAACAGATTTCATTATTGGGAGGTCGGTATTCCATCGTTTGCATGCCGTCAAAACTAGTAACACCTCTGCGCAATGAAATATCTCAAGCCGATGAAGACTTTGTTCAGAGTTGGCATCTATAATATGGCCTATGAGAATTAGAGTATAGTGAATGGGTACGTCTATAAATTTTAAAGTGAGGAGAGGAGTAGTAAAATCATTGATGGGTAGACTAATAGAACCTTGCAAGTTGTTTATTTGATCGAGCTTTATGCGGTGATTTCTGCGCATATGATATTTTGTTTGTTTGCAGAGTTATTTCCGGCATCTACAGGATAAGGGGTGAGAGAAAAAACAAGGTGCGCAAACCAAAAAAATAAACCAGGCTGAAGTTTAAAAACGAGATTGGATCTTGGGAGGGTTGTTGTGTGAGAGTTATCAAATTTCAGACCTTCTTATTCATTTTTTTTTATTATATATATATATATATATATATATATTTAATGTACTTACTTTTTTTTATTTGCAGATGGAGGGTGCACAACCATTTTATTTATTTATTAAGTTTTCAAAATAAAGAATTAAAAAAAATAAAATTTAGCATCATCAGAATCATGTTGCATAACAGTGGGTCCTAGCTGCAACTTCTCAGATAAAACAAAAATGCCTCTATAAATGACAAAACCCTTTGTGTACCAGGAGGAAGAGGTGGTGCCATGGATATTATTGCAGCCTTCCTGCTTGATGCAACAGAGAAATCAAAAATATTTCCCAATCGCAGTCTATTTCACTTATACAACTACTCAATCCTTGCCATAATGGATCAATTGCTGCATTCCCTGGTTACAACAATAGCTTTCCAAGTACGATTGGAATTTTCTGAACTCTTCTGATCATTATTAGTATTTGACCTTGCATCTCCAATGTTGGCAATCAAAACCAATTGCCCAAGAATCCGTTGCTCCACCCTGCCATCCTCGGGGCAGCCTAGTAGAGAGAACATTGGCATATAATAAAACACAAGCACACAACCTATTGCACATGGTTAGAACTGTCGTCCTGAAATTAATTCTCAATTAATAAGTGTGCTCAAGTGATAAAAATAAAAAACAATTCCTTCTTATTGAAACAATCAAATCTTTGAAATAACAAGTGCATCTGGATTAATAGCAAGAGCCACCGGATATTATTATGTTTGGTACAGTGGGCATGGCTAGCAAATTAAATGGGCGTGAACTAGTACTGGTTCTTCGAGGATAACAAAAATTGGATCTGGGAATTATTTGAAATTGGATTTCGTCCATTGATCGTACCATATCCACAACGGATGTGTCCCAATCAATCTGGTGTTTGAAAACACTGGTGTCCATCATGGCAGCCTCTTAACCCTATTTCCAATCGTGATCTCTGCATTCTGTTAGAAATACACTCCAGCATATTGTTTTCAATTTTGGAAATTAGATCGCCAATCAGTGTTAAATATTGTTGCAAATCTTATCAAATCAAATTTACTCCGGCAGAAAAATCTCTTTAAATATGGATCTAAAACAAATAATCGAAGCTTGATATACACAAGCAGATTCCACCGGTTTCTATCTTTTCTAAAACAATAAAATTTAATGTGACCCACTTAGAAAAGATAATTTAACCCCACAAATATCTCCAAATTAAATTTATGAGGCAAATGAGGAAGCAAAGGCATTGCTCCCAGTTGTTGGTACAACGTACAGGAATATTGTATGTAAACAGATTTCATTATTGGGAGGTCGGTATTCCATCGTTTGCATGCCGTCAAAACTAGTAACACCTCTGCACAATGAAATATCTCAAGCCGATGAAGACTTTGTTCAGAGTTGGCATCTATAATATGGCCTGTGAGAGTTAGAGTATAGTGAATGGGTACGTCTATAAATTTTAAAGTGAGGAGAGGAGTAGTAAAATAATTGATGGGTAGACTAATAGAACCTTGCAAGTTGTTTATTCGATTGAGCTTTATGCAGTGATTTATGTGCATATGATATTTTGTTTGTTTGCAGAGTTATTTCCGGCATCTATAGGATAAGGGGTAAGAGAAAAAACAAGGTGCGCAAACCAAAAAAATAAACCAGGCTGAAGTTTAAAAATGAGATTGGATCTTGGGAGGGTTGTTGTGTGAGAGTTATCAAATTTCAGACCTTCTTATTC
>ML798521.1:353701-374198 GCA_009831015.1 Picea engelmannii | reverse complement strand
TAAATCATGAGTCGCGTATAGCTCCTCATGTTTCTTCAACTTCCTTGACGCATAAGCTATCACTCCTCCATCCTGCATTAGCACGGCCCCCAACCCTTTCTTCGAGGCATCCGTGCAGACTGTGAAGTCCTTTTCCATATCCGTCACTCGTAGAACTGGCGTACTGGTTAGTAACCTCTTAAGCTCAATGAATGCACTATCACACTCTACCATCCATTCATACCTGACCCCCTTGTGCTGCAAGGTGGTGATGGGTTTCGCTATTTTTTATAATCCTTCTACAAATCTCCGATAATAACCTGTTAGCCCCATGAAGCTTCTCACCTCATGGGCATTTTTCATCACTGACCACTCCATAATGGCCTTTACCTTTTCCGGGTCCACAGAGATTCCTTCGCCGGAAATGATAGGACCTAAATAGTGGATCTCTTTCTGGAAGAAAGAACACTTCGACAACTTCCCATACAATTTGTTCTCTCTAAGGCAAGACAACACTATTCGCAAGTGTTCCTCATGTTCTCTTTCATTCTTGGAATAGATGAGGATTTCATCTAGAAAGACTTGTACAAAACAGTCTAAGTACTTCCAGAATATGCCGTTCATGAGGCTCATGAATACTATTGGCGTATTGTCCGAAACGAGTTCGAAAGGCAGTTTTCGGGATATCACCTTCCTTAATCCTTAACTGATGATACCCTGATTGCAAATCAATCTTTGAGAATATTGTTGCTCCTTTCATTTGATCGAAGAGGTCATCTATTCACGGCATTGGGCACCTATTTTTCACTATAGCACGGTTCAAGTCCCTGTAGTCTATACACAGTCGTAAGGATCCGTCCTTCTTCTTTACAAAAATTACCGGCGCGCCCCAGGGTGAGACATTGGGCCTTATTAGCCCTAAGTCCAGTAACTCTTTCAACTGCATTTGCAATTCACAAAGTTCTGGCACTGTCATCCGATACGGAGTCTTGTAGATCGGTTCTGCACCAGGTTTTAGCTCAATAGTAAAATCAAACTCCCTCTCAGGACGTAACCCTAGTAATTTGTTCGAAAAAACATCCTGAAATTCTGACAATACCAGGTATTGATCCAATGAGGGTCCCTTCCTTTCATTCATTGCTTCCACTACATACAATCGACACCCTTGCCTCAAGCATCACTTAACCTTCATAGTTGATATAAAGCGTAACGACACTTTTCTCTGTACACCCTGGATCTCCACTGGTCTTCCTTCATCGTCGACACAAAGCACCCTCTTTGCGAAACAATCTACCAAAGCTCGGTGAGATGCTAACCAATCCATTCCAATGATTAGGTCATATTCCCCAAGAGCAGTGACGTATACCTTCAACCTGGTAGTACACACTCCCAGGTCTACTATACAATTATCAACACTAGGTCCTACCACTTGTTTTTCCTCTGAAGCCATCTCGACTTGTTTAAAGTCATCGTGCTCGTAGGCTGCCAACCCACTCTTTTCTAATGCAGATGCTGAAATGAAACTATCTGTCGCACCAGAATCAAACAAAATCTTAACATTGATATGATTTAACGTACCTGATGATTCCACCACCGTGGATTGATGTTCGTCCTGGCGATTATTAACCATTGCGTAAATTTGGTGGCTGCTACTTGCTCTCCCCATCGGTGCCTTTCCTTCCCTATGCACGAACCCTGATTGTAACTTTGGGCAATCACGCTGGTAATGGGGTCCTCCACACCCCCATTAGGTAACACGAGATTGAACCTGTGCACTGTTATGTGACTGTCTCTTAAATGAGTTCCTTCCCCTGGAACCCCTACCCCTACTCACTGTTCCCTGAGATGGTCGTGGACCTGTCTGCACCGTTGGCGATGAACGATATGCTACACTCGCTTCCATTGAAATCCCTGCAACTATTGTCCTTGGCATGACTCTGTTAATATATGGTGGTGGCCTTGAGACCCCTCCCTTAGGAAATGTCCTCGAGGCCTTCCCAACGAATCCAGGATGATGTTGAAATGTCGGTCTTTTACCCCCAGTTAAGTTCATGTGTTCCTCTGCATAACGCACATTTTCCACCGCTTCTGCTACAGAAGACAGTTTCCACATCCGCACCATAGCTCTTATCTTAGGGTTCAATCCATAGACGAAGTGCTCTACCTGTCGTTGGTCATTATCCATATACGAAACATATTTGACCAGTTCCATAAATCTGATCTCATATTATTCTACAGTTTTGTTTCTCTGTACTAAGGCATGAAATGCCCCTACCTATTGTTCCTCGTAGTATGCTGGTAGATATTTCCTTCGGAACCTTTCCTCGAAAAGTTCCCAAGATACTGTGTCTGGGGTAAGGTGCAATTGTCTTTCCAGGTTGCCCCACCAGTTTAAGGCACTATCTCTTAACTGAAAAATTGTCATCTTTTCCTTTGAGTAGGATGCATAGTCCCTTAAGGCAAAACACCTTGTCATGCCTTCCAACCAAGCTTCCGCGCGTTCACTGGTGCGACCCCTGGCAAACTCTGGAAGTTTCATCTTCTGCAATTCTCGCGTGATGTCTTCGGGTGGAGGTCCTCCCCCCAAATCCCTTGACGCTTCTGGATTACCTGTTCCAAGTGGTGGGGGTTCCACTTCAGTACCTGTCGGTTGTCACCCCTTTAAAGTCTCGTTAATGGCTTCCAACGAGCGCAGTATGAGGGATAATTCAGGCGATAGTGGTGGTGGCGCTGGCGGTGTTGGCAGTGCTTGCGACGACGCTCCCCTGCCTCGATTCCTTTGAGTCCCGACCATCTTGTATGATTTGACATGCATCAACCAAAGTTGTCAGGGTGAGTTCCAGGATGTTTCAAATTGGTGCTACTTAAACTAGAAACAGGGTTAGGCGTAAGTTTTCTTTACTTGTTTGTAAACAGACATTACTCCATTAGGGGATTGGCTAGGTTAGGGTTAGGATTAAGCATCTAAGCTTGATTTCTTCGTCCCTACGAAAAGAAATATTGGTTCCCTTGCCCTGCAGCTACGCTAGCCTTGCGCCATACTCGCCAATTCCTATGCTTACTCTCCTAGTGCATATGTTGCCTCCTTCCTGCTTGTCCTAGTCTAAGCCCTTTTAACTTTTCGCTTACAACTTGATTAAAGTGACTTCCGACCTTATGTTTATTAATTTACGCCAAAAGGCGTACACCTATTGACAATGGGCACAATTAATGATCTTTTAATCTTATTTAACCTTAAACCTTTATCTGATGGCTATGCATTGAAGATGCTGGCATATTCTTAGTCGTCCTCCAAAATCAATGGGTCAGATTTATTGTTCATAACTTTCTTGCATTTATCAAGGCATCCGTTAACATGTTTACTTTTTAACATTTACCTAATCACATTAAAAAAAATTGTTCTAAGGATATATAATTACCATGTTTAAATGATTAAATAGGATTAAATCGTGGAATCTAAATAATTGTCCACAACTGCCAGCCACGTTTCGGCGTTCACCAACGCTATGTACCTTTCGGCGTTAACCAACCACCAGCCACTTTGCGGCTGTGCTAGTTTATTAAAACTAATAATCTAGACTAAACTTAATCCTAAGCTTCAATCGCCTTAATCAACACTTCAATTTATTCCCAGAAATTATTATTATTATTAGTGTTAATTAATTAGTCGCTAATTTACTTAATCCTTCCTATTAATTTAATTATTATTATTATTATTTTCCTCCAAGGCACATATATGGTGCGTTGGTGTTTGGTTGTTCCTTAAGGCGCTACGCTTGGTGGGGGTCGCGGGTTCAAAACCCTTTAATTAAGTGAAATAATGAATTTTTTTTTATTATGTTTTACTCAAAAAAAACAAAAACAAAATACCTAACCTAATTAAATTAAATTAATTAAATTTTAAACTAATTTATAACAATTTACTTAAGAATTTAAAATTAATATAAATAGATATTATTTTCGGGATTAACTACGTAGTGTAAGTAAATGGGATTAGCAAGCTAAGCGGGATTAAATGGGGTAGCAAGCTAAGTGGGCTTGATTGTGGGAAAAACTCCACAGTTAAGCGCGCTTGAGCCAGAGGCATCTTGGGATGGGTGACCACCTGGGAAGTCCTAGTTACCGGGTGCAAGCCCCGGAAGTGATGATTGATGCTATGCGATTCATTTCGTTGGTTTCAATCCCATTTCTTCACCCYTGTGAGCATCACCCRATGCAATGAGTGCTAAGTGGACTATTCAAATCATGAGAATTATTGGTCAGTTGCGACTAATACTCATGGATATGGGTCATAGATTAATGACTTACACTACGCAGTTAATCCCGAAAATAATATCTAATATCTTGCACTACGGAAGCCCCTATATGCTTAAATAATAAGAGTGAAGGGAGCTCTAACTGGATAGTTCATAAGGCACAATACTTGCTAAGGTTTTGCAAATGGGGTAGCAAGCTAAGTGGGCTTGATTGTGGGAAAAACTCCACTGTTAAGCGCGCTTGAGCCAGAGGCATCTTGGGATGGATGACCACCTGGGAAGTCCTAGTTACCAGGTGCAAGCCCCAGAAGTGATGATTGATGCTATGCGATTCATTTTGTTGGTTTCAATCCCATTTCTTCACCCCTGTGAGCATCACCCAATGAAATGAGTGCTAAGTGAACTATTCAAATCATGAGAATTATTGGTCAATTGCGACTAATACTCATGGATATGGGTCATAGATTAATGACTTACACTACGCAGTTAATCCCGAAAATAATATCTAATATCTTGCACTGTGGAAGCCCCTATATGCTTAATTAATATAAATAATTCTTGAAACTTTAATTTAAAATAATTATAAAAAATTAAATAAAAATTAAATAATTAATTTTAAACAATTAAAATTAAAAAAAAAAAAAAAAATAAATTACTTCGTCAAATACTTTATATATATGAAATTGACATCGTGGGTCCTCGCATGAGGCCCACGTGCTCGCTCCCCAGGTGCTCATCCCTTTCGAGACTCCTCTTCATGGCCTCGTGTGCGCTGGTGCTGGTCTAGTCATGGCTTTGTGCCTGGCGGTGGCGCTGGCTTGTAATAGTTTTTGATTTTTCCTTTGCAGCAAACTACTCTGTATGAGCCTAGTGTATTTTCAATGCTCTGGTGTTTCTGCTGTCAAAATATATTCCCCTCGATAGGAAGGGTGGTTTCCTGAGAACATCGATCAACACAGCTAAATCTAATCTACTCCCGAGAACGCCATATTTTTTCTTCTGGGCAATCTAATCGTCGAGAACAAGTGGTCTTAGTGTTTTGTGGGTTTAGGGTTTTTATTTGAAGATGATGATGCAGCCGACCCCTGGTGTCGGTTTTCCCCCTACGCCTCCGCTGGGTTCGAACGTGGAACCTCCCCAGCAGCAACATCAACAACAATGGATGGTGATGCAACATCAGCCATTCCATGGTGAGCAGCAGTCGGGCGATGAGATTAAGACTCTCTGGGTCGGAGATTTGCAATACTGGATGGATGAAAATTACTTACAGACGTGATTTTCTAGCAACGACGAGGTTTTTGTTTCTACGAGTGTAGAGACGCATTGTGCATTAAGCGTTTTCTTCGGTGGCTTGTCATTTGATCATTGGGCTTTGGTGCTTTGTGTATGACTTGTGGTAAGTTCTTACTCGTGGATTTGGTTGGGCATTTGTATTGTACTCCTTTCTCGATTTGGCTTACTCATGGATTTGGCTGGACATTTGGTGTACTCCTTTCATGCGGTGCCAATTACCCTGTAGCCAAAACCTGCCAGTGTTCCCACTTCAGTCTCTGCCCCGTTCTCAGTTCAGTAGTTTGTCTCAGAGCTACAACTGTTTCTGTGTGTTTGTACGAGAATGGAGAAATCAAAGTCTTGCAAGACTGAGGAAAAATGCCTGCTCCTCTCCCCTAACAATGCCTATGAGTCTCTGCGCATGGCTAGGATTGCTGAGAACCAGGCTCGCATGGCAGATTTGGGAGTCCAAAAGCAGGCAAGAGATCTGAAAGCATTCTTTAAGGTCACCAAATCCCCGCGCAAATACAAGATCGGTTCTGCTTAGAAATCAGTCCTTGAATACACTCCCATTTGGCGTTCAGAGTGTCTGAAAAGAAGAACTCCTTCCACCCCAAACACCGAATCCAAAAGCCTTCAACCGCCTTCATCAGATACCAAAATTAAGCGTTTATTTGAGTCAGATGATGAGAAGAGTCCCAAGAGCAAAAGAAATTTGGCACGTTACAACTGTGAGGAAAATGGGGAAAGAAGACTGGCAAATGCACCATTACCCAAATGTTCCCCTGCTACTTTGCAGCTCTCACCGGACTTGTTGGCCCAGTGCTGTAACAATAAAAGCAGATGGAGCGTTTATGACTCCATTTTGGGCATTTGCTGCCATTTTTGCAGGCAGAAGAAGCTCTGTGGGGAAGAAAATTGTGAACGCTATGGTGATCGGGATGTTACAAAGGATTACTTAGGTATATTTACTTTTTCTCTAGTCATGATCATTTCATGAGGTCGTGAAATAACACATTGTGAGTATTTAGTGCACCGGCATATATTTTTTTTTACCAGGATTTCCTTTAGTTATCACTTAGATGCAAATAATAGTGTGCCTTTTTTTATTTTCCAAATTGTGTTGCTTTCAGTTTGGAAGAGCAGATTAATCTGTGATGTAATAACTCATTTCTTCTTCTTAATAAATTGATAATCTGTTTTCACCTTTCTTTGGTCCTTTGTTCTTTGTTGTTCAAGACAACAATGGTGTCAGAGTAACAACTTCTTGAAATTTGCATCAAAGCATATGTTTGTGCATGCCATCCATTTCATGATATGTGTCAGGTAGAAACTAGAAACACAGTTAACTATAACTGACATTTTAGTTAGTTTTTTTTTCTTCTGCATCTTCACACAAAAAGTCAAGTGCACATTATTCTCAGACATATCTAATTTCTGTGATGGGATATCTAATTTCTTTGGCTTGAGAAACTGATATTCTGTTTTCACATTTTTTTATGTCCTTTGTTTTCAATTGTTCAAGATAGTAATGGTGTCAGAGTAGCAACTGCTTGCATTTACGTTAAATCATATCAAGGTTCCCTACTATGGCAGTTTTGTGATTGAAATTCTAAATTCTTCTGCGTGGATTTCCATTTTGTTTTATGATGTCAAGGTTGCCTACAAAAGTTGAATTTTGGTTTCAGGTCTCAATACTTTAATTTGTTCACATGATGGGTCCCAAATAGCCAAGCAGTTTTGGTTCATTGAGGCTTGTCATAGGTTTGAGATCCACAACGGCATTTGATGTATGTGCTGAATAGTATGCAATGTCTATGGGTGTCTACATGTGTATAGTAAACAAGGCTTCAATACCTGCACAAAATGTGTAAAGTCTTCTTCTTTAAAAAACAGCATTTTGTTTTTACCTTTCTGTAGTCCTCTGTTTTAGGTTATAATTTATAGTCATGATGCCAATATAACACATGCATGCATTTCCATATTAAAGTTACTTTCTACTGTAAATTATTCTTGGATTTAGAAAGTAGATCTGTGTAAATTCTTCAGTTGAATTGCTATTTTTTCATATGATGTAACAACCCTAGTTGTATTCATAATTTACTTGTTTTACTTTGGTAAATTTGTTTTGTTTTTTTTTTCAATTCGTATTGTTTATATATATTTAGATTTGTTTATATATAATCAAAATAATAGTGCTTTTGTTTTGCAGGTTGGACGTAGCTGGAGTTAGAGCTGGGAACTTGGCCCATAGGCCCAGATTTCAAACTAAGACGCTCTGATACCAATTGTAGTGGCCAGTAAGAAAATATCAACAAGCCTAGTAAAAATCCTTACAATTACGCATAACATTTCTAACATAGAATTTCGAATTTCTGAGTGCGTAAATAATTCATTAACTTCAAATAAGCATATAAATTTCAACAGAATTTAACATTTAACATTTAACTACAACATAAAATTAACTTAGCCAATTCACAAACAATTTACCTGGTTCTGATGCTAATTCGCCTTGCAGCCTTGCTGTTGCCTTCCTGCTGCCTGATGCACTGACCAACACTGCCCAAACCTACTATCCTCCCTGCCAACTAGGACAACTACCTAGCTCCAGGATATCATATGGATATCCTGGCCCCCGTGCCCAAAACCTCCAGCAAACCGGTGCCTGTACTGATCCAATCCAACTACCGAACTCAACTGCCCTCTCTGCAATCCAAGAGAAACCTCAAAGAAAAATAATAATCTCGTAGAATCCCCCCCTTCGTAAACCTCCTTCCCCTCCATATCCTTCCTTCACCGCCTCTTGCATTTGCTTCCTTATCCACCCATTTATTACCTTATCCCCTCATAATTAATATCTTACCCCTTTTAATTAATATCTTATCCCTTTCCATGTACGTAACTTTTTTTTAATTTAAACAATATAACTTATTATCCCTTTTAAATTTAATACCCAAGTTATTGAATATAATAGGTAGTTAATTAATTAATTAATTAATCAAAATTATAACCTTTAATTAATTAATAAATACTTAATTAATATCATTAGACCAATTGTTGTTTAGTTATTAACATGTTAGGAAAAATTAATTACCTAATAAATCTTTTACTTAATAATCCCTAAGTATATATTCTACTAGGGCTGTTACACCTAATTGTTCTTTATTAAATATGCAGGATTCTTCGTATGTTGATTCTTCATTCACCTCTAGAGGAGTAATTAAGCTTCCAGCTACTGTCAAGATCTCCTCTTCCAGAGAAGAGGAGATCCTGACTTTTGCTAGGACTTGAGTGAGTTGTTCCAAGATTAAACTTATTGTTAAACCATGTTAAAAAAAATATTCTTACAGCACCCAAAATCGAAATAAAAAAAAAAATTGAATAAAAGCACTCTTACTGAAATGGAAAATAATTACTCTTCATAGTTGCGGAAATTAAAACATTCCTGATAGTTGGTAGGGACAATGAAGAATCTACACTGAAGAAGCTCTATGACCCTTAGAACCAACACATGTAGATCACGCTTGCAGAATTGAAATTTACACTAAATTGCAGGAATTGAAATTTACACTACCCTACATGTCCTTACCCATATGTCACCTCAGAGTTAGGAGCATGTCTAATCACACTTGCATGAAAAAGAAATTTAGACTACCACACTTACAGGAATTGAAATTTACACTACCCTACATGTCCTTACCCATATGTCACCTCAGAGTTAGGAGCATGTCTAATTACACTTGCATGAAAAATAAATTTAAACTACCACACTTGCAAGAATTGAAATTTACACTACCCTACATGTCCTTACCCATATGTCACCTCAGAGTTAGGAGCATGTCTAATTACACTTGCATGAAAAAGAAATTTAAACTACCACACTTGCATGAATTGAAATTTACACTATGCTACATTTCCTTACCCATATGTCACCTCAGAGTTAGGATCATTTCTAATCATAGTTGCATGAAAAAGAAATCTAAACTCCAATCCATCGTGCTTCCCTGGAAACGACGCCAAAATGTTGGGCTCTAAAGATGTCCTAAAAACAAACTCTATGCATCAACCAAAGGTAGGCGCTGGCACAAGTATTTTACTTGTCTCCTACATAGGTTCTTACCTTCTGTTTTCAATACCCAACCTCCAGAGATGCAACCCCTGTAAAGGAACAACAATCGTAAAGGGAATGACAATTGTTCTATTCAAAAGAGCAGCACGACCTGCAAAAGGAACAAAAAATGGAACAAAAGGAACTACAGTTGTTACATTAGGCCGAACTAATGTTGAATTAATTGCATTGTAGTATTTACCCAACTATCTAATTTGTCAACCTGGGCTTCATAAACTGATGAAGCACACACAAAATATATGCAAGATTGAAGCGGGACTAATCTAATCTAATGTTTAAGCTACAACTGAAATAGAATCATTAATCTAACACATGACTGAAATAGAATCATTAATCTAACACGCGACTTGGAATTGAATTAATCTAGTTGCGTAAATGAAATTAATCTAGGAATGAGAAATTGCGTGAAGGAATTAATCTAGAAATGGAGAACTACATGAAGGAAAAGCAAGTACAAAATGTGAAGAGTTAAATAATACAACAACATATGTGAGCTCATGCCAATGAATCAATCTTCTATTACAATAACCAAATCAATCTTCATAACAAAATAATAAAAGAATGAAAACCAAAACCATGAATCAAAGCTAATAATCCCTTTCTCTTTCGAATCCTAATGACTACCATTAATGACTACTCTAATTCTCTACTTACAATTGAAATCTCATGAAGAGAGAGCACTCTCTTTTATACATGAGAGCCTTGAAGATAATATAACCATCTCATTATTACAAATCCATTTTTCTCTCAACCTATTTCCCATTATTACAAAATATAATCCCTTTAAATCCTCACACATATCTCTCATATATCTTAGATAAGATATTCCAACCAAATCTCCTTGATCTTGTCCTTGGAATGGGCTTGAATTATCTCCTCAAATATTGAAATGGTGGAGGAAGTATTCGAGAAGTCCTTTGAATTAATCCTTCACATATTCCTACACATTACAAAGCTCACACATATTTGAGATATATATGAAAACATGTCAATTTTCTAACATTTAATCACAAATTCCCTTTTAATACTAAAATGAATAAAGTGGAGAACAATAAAGTGAAACACAAGTATATTTATGGAAATGATATCGTGAAAGGTTAATGGGGCGATGAAATGTGAAGAATGATGAAGGGAAAGATGTATGAAAATATGACATTTCTGAGCCCCAACACTACCTCTATCAATGATGAAGTGCAACGAGGTTCCTTTTACCCACATTTGTGAATGGAAAAGGTTTTCTCCTTCTTATGGCTCGTCTGGTTCACCAGGATGGAGCTTGGTGGTAGAAATGGTGGCACTGGGTTCCGCGTCAATGATCCTTCTTCCCCTCTCTAGTTCTGGTTCAAAGTCAGAATCTGCATCTGATTCATAGGCTTTCACTTCGGCCACCAGTGACTACTTTGAGCGACAATCAGCAGTGTTATGCCAAGGACTCTTATGGAATTTGCATCACTTTCCGGTATCTTTCTTTGTCTTTCCAGTGTTCTTTTCTTGCGGCTTGGACTGGTTGTCCTGATATTGTCCATATTTGCTCTGTACTTTTTTCTGTGGGTTGGGGAAATCCTTTCCTGGATTGTTTTGTGAGGGGTTCCCAGGCCCAAATTGTCGCATCTTTTGTTTGAGATTCTACTCGATTTTGATGGCATATCGGTAGGCCACGCCCAAGGATGAGATGTCTAGAAATTCCATTTCGATATGGATGTATCTATGCAGAGAACCGTGATACTTGAGCACCAGATGTCACTTTGAATCTTTGATACCCAACTTGGTGTGCAAGGTATGGAAGATATTTGTGAAATCTCGCACTGCTTGGTCTCTTTCTTGCCGCATTGTGGTCCATTTGGTATATAAGTCGTCATAACTTCTGAAAGAGTAGTATTGTTCCTTAATAAAATCCCTAAAGGAATACCGGGTGGTTGTGACTATAAATAATGGGGGTTCCTCTTTTTCCTTTTTCTCACAAAACGTTTCCCACCAATATTTGACATGGGGGATGGCTTTGAGGAGTGCAAAAGTAATATTTTCTTTATTCAAGAAGTTATGGACAGAAAAATACCCTTCTAGCAGATTCAACCACTTGTCTACAACATCTACGTCTATCTGATCTTCAAATATACAAATATCGAAGTTTATTTGTACCTTGAAGGGGGTGGCACCTCTACTTGAAGAAGATGCGTCGCCTATTGGTAGCTGCCGATGGATTTGCGCGAAACTATCCATCATCTTGTTCCTCTGTTGTGTGAGGGATTCCTCAATCAATAGTTTGAAAGGATATTCTATCCCGTCATATTTCTTTTCTCCTTCCATGAGAGGTCGCTTGGGTGTGCGAGAGATTTTTCCCTCCAGAGAAACAAGCTCAAGACCCAACTCTTTGTACTCTGACCTCGTTGGGGACATGCATTAAGACGACAAGGAGCAGATCACTCTGATACCACTGATCCAGATTTTATGAGAAGAATGAAATGAATGCATATTATTAACAGATTCATAACACAAAATAACAGAGATATAGTAAAATTGGTTTTCTATTCAATAATGAAATAAGTTGAAACTGTAAAATGCAGCGGAATCAAGCTTGTTGGAATGGTGGCGTCTTATCTCTGAGAAGAGATGTGACGATTGTGCTCCTTCGTAAGAAGATGATTACAATGAGGATCTGAAGGCATTTTACAATAAACAGGAATGTCAAAAACCTAACCATAGGAGGTGAAGCGCCAAAAGTCATGTGGGCCCCGTTTGGGTAAGTTAGTACATTAACTTCCTGGGGTTGTAACTTTTGCATACGATCTTCATTTTAGGCGTATGATAGCCTTTTGGAAAGGTATCGTCAACGAGATTCATTTTGAGGCCTCAATCATGCATTAGGATATCATTGATAATCTCGATCCTGAAAAACCTTCATTTAGGCCCTCAAAATGGCCCTGGAAATGAAAATTGCTAAAAATAGTAAATTGCCAAAATTGCCAGAAAATTGTTTTGAGCTAGTTGGAAAAGGTGGGTGGCCACCGATATCCATATGGATCAGTTGGCTTGGGTCCATTAGTTTTAATTGTACCTCCTAGTATCCTATATATACCAAGGATACATTTTCATTTGGAACCATCTTGTATTTGGAAATTTATGTGGTGTATAAGGAGGTTTCCCCCTCAAAGAGGCTTATTATCTGAAATTCTATCTTTTTCAAGGCGTTGAGTACTTATTTTGAGGTTTTTATATGCTATCTTGATATTTGGTTCTTAACAGAAACCTTCACAAAACCAAATAACCATCAAATATTTGAGAGGATGACCTCCCTGGTGACACTATCATTAAAACTCCATATTTTTAAGAAATATTCCCTGGCAAATCCACCATAAATATTACAAAATTTCAAGAAGATATATATGATGACTCCTTAGAGGAGATTATTCCATGTTGTGATGATATTTTTATTTCCCCATGAATCCCAACAAAATTTGTTTAAGTTTTGGTAAAGGGAGAAGGTACCCAAAGAAAGAAATGTTTGCACAAAAATCCACTCAATTTGCAAGGAGAATTTTATACCATGCCAAATATATCTATGGAAAAGTTTCCCATGTTCTTCAGAAATACTTCAGAGGATGAAAATAAACATTTCATTGGGTTTTATAGTGCTTGTGATATTTATAATGAGGTTGAATATGATGTTGCATGCTGACTATTTATCTTAACTCTAAAAACAAATGTTAGAGAATGGATTTATTCATTGCATCCCGAAACCATCACTAGTTGGGATGTATTAGAAAATTTATTTGTCGAGAAACATTTTTTAAGGAAAGATCCATATTCTCTTTTCTTAAATTTGGTTGAAATCCAGATGATTGAGGAAGAGATAGGAAAATATTTCACTTTCATATTTATGAAAGTCCTTCATGATATTCCTCAAGAAATATTTCGAAATGATGTCATATTTTTTTGTTCTTATGAAAAATCCTTTCTCGTGAATATGATATTTTTCTTGAAGCAAAATGGAAAGTGCAACTGGATAGAGTTAATGCAAGGATCTCAAATCATTGAAAGAAATATTCATGAAACCAATGTTAATATCTTAATCTTATCAATATTTTTCCAAGACAATGGAGGAAAGGATTTAGAAAAAAAATTTGATCAAAGACGTGAACTTTTTTTACATCATATTTTGTTCCTAAAACTGAAAGTGAGAACCCTAAAGTTTCAATTCAAGAATAATACCATCCTCTACATCCTCCATTGGTGGGACATACATACCTCTAATATTCTTTAGTTGAGAGTAATGATCACAATGACTTTAAGGACATATTTAAAGAACCTCCAAAAGATGTACATCAAGATTTCAATCAACATGGTCATATTGAAAATGTTGCAATGGGTTCTCAAGTTTTAGAACCTATTTATACAAATTCGAAAGAGGAATTTCAACATGGGATTAACAAAATCAATGTTAATGATTACCGGTTTACATCAAACTTTCAAGTTTTTTTATTTATTGTATAGAGAGGAATTTAATGAAGTAGAGATATTCCAAGCATCAAAAGAAGAAGGGAATTTACAACAAGAGGTTCGATGGGTGGTGCATTTTATTTTTGAATACAATGAAATTTTTGGTTATCAACAAAAGACATCCCTACATTTCTCCACAAATGTTCAATGACAATTTATTTTTGCAACCTCACAATGGCAACATGTTCATTGTATGATGAAATAAATTATCCAAAACATGGCCAATGAAACAATACTCTCATTCAGGGATGGGAATAATCAGACTAGTTGGTCATGTACATGGATACATTGGAAATTTTCTCACACATGAGAGTATAATTTATCTCCAAGTATCTTAGGGTAGGTAGGTTTTTGGTGTTTCATGTATATAATATTGTTATTTTAGTGATTTTTTATAATAAGCATTTCCTGGATCAAGATAGTGGATTGGGATGACTCCATATCCCAATGGATGAAGGAATATGGTCTTGGTATGGGTCCTCAGGAACCCACAAGGGGTCATTGTCTCACAATTGGAGACATATGTTGATGTGTTTTCACCCATCAAATGGAGACAAAAAAAATCGAACTTGGAAAGTTCCAAATAATATTCAACTGTTGATCATGAAGACCCAAAATTTTTCTAATCAGCTTCATTTTTCCATTTCTTCATCATGAAAGTATAGCAGGGATATTTTCTCTTTTGAACAAAAGAGAAGAAAATAATAGATACTAAAATAAATAAATTTCTTATGTTTGTGTTTTCACTAAATATCCCTATGACTCAACTCTATTCAACACTTCAAAGAATCTAAAATAGAGGTTATATGCCCAAGATATGTCAATTTCCTCACTAGACTCTATTTACTCAATCATCTTTATACTATTACTCTGTACTTACTCTTTCCCTTACTCACCATGATCATTTACTTAGTCATTTTCCTCACTTTCCATATTTAACTATTTCCACATAAACCATTTCCATACTTAACCATTTCCATTTTCATATTTATATTTCAATTTTCATCTTCCATATCCATTTTCCATTTTCCTTTTATTTATTTTTTCCCATATTTCCTTTCCTTTTTCCATTTTTCTTTTCCATATTTCCATTTTCCTTTTTCCATATTTCACATTTCATTTCCATTTACATACTTTCATGTAACTCTATGAATTACCTCCCCAACACTTAAGTATTTTTCACAACTTACCACATTATACTCCCTTTTACACTAAGTCTTCCATTACACATGCATGAGCCCATACCCTCATTTACACCTTCCACTCCTAATCCTACAACCCGCAATCTTGCAATACTAAATTTGCACCTCCATTTCTGCATCATTTTAATTGCACCTTCATTTTTGCATCATTCAAATTGCACCCTCATTAAGTTTTACACTTATTTTATTTCTTAATATTTGAATCTGGATGTAGGATGCTCTCCTTCACCTATCCCTTACCCCCTCCTCCCACAACCCGCCCTCCTCCCACAACCCGCAACCCATATGACTTATGACTTATCTTATTTATTTTACTCACTTTTACACTTAGTTTATTTATTGAATGTGGGAATGCATGATTACTCACTTCTAATTTATCATATATCCCTACCCCCACAACCTACATACCTATATCACAACTACTAGTTTTTACCGATTTTTATCCCCTCACCTACCTCCTCTAGTTCTTCTTTCCCCTAACTCCACCAACCATTCTTTTAATTTTTTAATATTAATTCATTTAAATACCATTTCCTATTGTAAGTTTACTTCTCTTTATTTTGGGTCGCACCTCCAAATGACACATCACATTGAAAACCTATTGTTCATGGATGCATGATAGTGAAGTGGACCTACCCTGGCGAGACACATGGATAGACAGAGATGACTAGACAGTGACTTGGCATGATGACTAGGTGATGATGTGGTGGTCAAAATATAGTATGTGCACGAGATGTATAGAATTCTATGGATCTCTTTACTTCGTTCACAAATAACATGGAGACAAAATTTATTTATAAATATTTCATGGGAACCATTCCACAATGCATGTGGGATAAAGAAAGTCGAATTTGCAAATCAAAGGCCTAGATTTCACAAGGGAAGATCAATGGTGGTTGAGCCTCCATCTTTCAGAGCTCATAACTTTTGAGCCCAATTTCTTATTTGAGAAAACAATATCTTGATGGAAGGCTATATATGAGAATAACACTTTGGAATCAATTTCCATGGATGAAATCATTACTATCATGTCCTAAAATTTGAATTATAGTCTAGACTATCTTCTATCTCGGTGACAAGTTATTTTTGGAAAATTGTTTGTTGAAATAAATTCCCGAGCTTCTAAATTAGGTCCCAATTGATGGACTCTATATATCAGTTCAAATTTACAAAAGGGAAAATAAAATCCCAATTGAAAAACAGATTCAATAAGATGAAGGAGAGAATACAAAATAAAAAATGAACTAGATCCAAAGGGTTGGTAGTGGGTTGTTAGAGAGTTTTCTATAAGGTTATTTTTGTTGGAATCTAGTTTTGGCCTTTCCAAAGATTTGTGAATCAATATTATTGACTTTATCCTTCATATTCCTTTCTTCTCAACTCTCTCAAATTATTCCATACATTCCCCGTGAAATTTTAGGTATGCGGGAGAAAAATGCTTGCTTGTAAAAAGTATATGAATTTTATTTCAATTTATGTAATTGTCATTGAAATATTGTTGAGATTGTTTAAACCCTCTTGTTTCATCCATTTTAAACTTCTTGTAGTTGGAATGTCATTATTAATTTCTCTCACAAATAACTCTTTTGGGGCATTACATTAGTGATTTTTCAAACTTTAAGTCTAAAGCATGAGATTTCAAATGTAATGTCCATCGAAATTGTTATTAAGTTGTCACAAAATGATAATCTAAAGTTATTGGATGATATGTCCATTTTACGTTTCTTTCATCTTGCAAAGTCATATTTTATTATGGGTTCACATAATTTCAAAAGGAAGGAGAAATATATGTCGGAAAAAAACTCTGCACAAATATCTTTTAGTTACATTTATTCACTTTTTATTTCCATGAATAAGATGATGTGCTTAATGGGAGATTTTTTGGAGGATATTTTGGGGTTTTCTCTTTAGCACTCACCCATTGCATTCATCGAGAGCCATAAAAATAATCTTCCAATATATCAAGAGAGGAGAACCACCTCTATAAAAACAAGGAGAGTCTTTCTTGTTCCCCACAATATCTTCTCTCAAATGTTGGTCATTTTCCCTTGACAGAAAAAATGATCAACAATCACTTTGAAGCTAGGGCTATGAATTGAATAGGGAAAAGGATGACCTAAAACCAACTATAGTATTCTATATAGTGTACGTGTTCTTTATCCAAGGTACAAAACTCCATCAACAATTCCAACCTACAAGCTCTCATTTCCCATCTTCCTATAGAACCTAAGGAAGTGTAACCCCTCATCTGCACCTTGGTCCCTTGGGCTATCATATTTCCCTTTTAGGGCTCGAGCATAGTTAGACTAGGAAGTATCGAACCATTGTGGCCCCATGAAATCCAACTTCACTTAGGATTTTGAAGGCACCCTTTAGGATTCACACCTTGGGAAACCTCCAAAGTAATTCTTACTCTAGGGATCTATCCTTGCTCGAGGAAATCCAATGAGAATTGTGCACTGAATATCGAATAAAAATCACTTAGACTTCCAAGAATTCATAGGAAACATAGAGTTACAAATATTTCCTAGCTCATCCTCCACATACCCAACAAGAATGGTTGGTAAAAATGATAACACAAATGATCATAATCCTTTGTTTATCACTAAACCAAGATCAACAGAAGAGTAACTAATGAGTGTTTTCTTTTGATGGGAGTTTACTTTCATACTCTTATGTTGATCGGTATTGACACTCACATTAAAAGAATTGGGTTTGGTGCAGGTGTTGATGCATGGTTGGTGTAGGTTGATATGGATGGTTGATGCATGGTCGATACATAATGATCCATCTAATTGATGTACATGGTATGGTATAGGTTGATGTACATGGTATGGTACATGTTGATGTACATGGTTTATGTACATTATTGATGATTGATGTACATGGTTTGGTGATGGTTATTGTGTCCATGTGAGTGGATCAGGTTGATGATGGTATATCAGTGATGGTGATAGCGATAGTGATAGTGACATTAATAGTGATGGTGACTATGATTGTGACAGTGATAGTGATAGTGACAGTTACAGTGACAGTGATAGTGAGAGGTTGGTTGGTTGGTGACAGGTTGGTGATAGTGGCAGGTTGGACATAGTGACAGAGGCAGTGACTATGGTAGTGATAGTTGGTATACACTTATATTTTAGGGTGGCAAGATGCGAAAAGGAAAGGGGGTTGTAGCCTCCTTCCGATTGGTGCCAGAGAAAACATGGAGTTAGATCTTCTTTTAGGTTGGAGCCTGAGAATCAAGGGATTGTAGCCTCCTTCTGGTTGGAGCTAGAGAATTCAGGGAGTTGTAGTTTCCTTCAGATTAGAGCCTGTAAATAGGGGGTCGTATCCTCCTTCTAGTTGTAGCTGGAGAATTGGGAAGTTGGTGCTTCCAATGAATGTATTCTTGACAATATATAAGAAATAATTATGTTGTTTTCTCCCATTTGTGTTTCTACTAGTGTACTGTGTATTTGATGTGATTTTGTCGATGTGATGTTGCTTATGATTATATGATCATGATATATTGATGCTACATTGATGATATATTGTCGATTAAGTTGAAGTTTATATATTGTGGCTAAAAGTGGTAAAAGTACTCATATTGATTCACCCCCCCCTCTAAACATTCTAGTTAGCTCAACACTCACTCCTTCTTGTTTCGTCAGATCTACTCGGTGGTTGCTCCTTCTGCTTTTGTGGGATATATTAGCTAGATCGTCACATAATTTGTCACTCTCTCCTTTTTAAATACTATTCAAACTTTTCTCATATTATATTCTCATATGTAAATATTATATTTTCTCTCTTCACCCACTCGTTATTTCTCACAATCCTATTCTCCTTTTATATCTTCCCATTAACTCTACATGAAAAGTCATGTATATTTGAAAATACACTACCTTCATTAAATAAATAATCAATTTCCCCCTGTTGGAACACATATATTTTTAAAATACTCAAGATATAAAGGGATTGGAAGTCGCCTGCCTTTTTAACAACAAAACACTAACGATAAACCTCAAACATCGGATTTCGGGGTTTCGTAGATCTTACAGTTCAAAGTGTTGAAGCTCTCAATGCCCCGACATGCGAACTAGAGAAATTGGGTTAAGATTAATCATGATCATCGAAGCATTAAAAAGAGATTATCACTAATTTAATACATTGCACCTCCGCGAGTTGGGAGTCACACCTCGAGCAACCTTCGAATGTCCCGATATGAGAAGTTGCAAAATTGAATTAAGGTAAGTCAGATTAATTATACGACTAACGATAATTAACGATAATTAATTGTTATCGTGACTTCGCGATTCAATATTTTTTCCTTGAACGACAACTTATAATCTCGATACTTGAGGTCCTGAATTTTCCAAACTAATCACAATTAATCAAAAACTTAAGCCAGTTTAAAGTTAATTAATCAAATCACAATTTTGCAAATTCGGGTTTCATAGCTCGAGACTAAGAGTAAAATCACCCGAGACCACAAATCTTGAAAAGAGATTAAGAACTGATCAAGATCAATAAAAGGTTTAAGCTAGATTAATTAATATCTTAAACAGCCTTTTACCTTGTAAGACTTATAGGTGAAAATTAAATACTCCTACGATTCTCCCAAGTCAAGAAATATCAAGCAATTATGGCATTTATGAGCAGAGTAGAGAAATGATTGGAAATAAGATATTTCTTTATCTCCATATATTTCTACTAAAATAATTAAACGATGTGTCAGCAAGGACCTGCACAGACTAGAGTGCTCAATATGAAAGGATTTATGTCATTAGTTGAATTTCATTTTAGTTTTCACAGAGTTAGCTTAGCGAGATAACCATTGTTGGTATTTTCATCCTCTGTGATAGGAAATATAACTTCGAGATTTTATATATCATGGTTCCATGAAAAGAACCCAAAACAACTGGTGAAAGTTTAGGTCAGAGTTCAAATATTCTTTCGGATACCTCACCCAGAAACATCGACATAGTCAAAATGTTAAGCCCTAATATTGGCTCATTACCCCTTAATTGGGGAATATTAGATTAGTAATGTTATTTATTGGGGCATATTAGATTAGTAATGTTATTTTATTTATGTCGGCTTTAGGCCATTAGTTGTAATTATACCTCCTAGTCTCCTATATATACCAAGGAGACATTTTCATTTTGAATCATCTT
>ML798521.1:297806-323702 GCA_009831015.1 Picea engelmannii | reverse complement strand
GCGTCTCCCGCAGAGGTCGTGGATGTCCCGGATTTTGTAATACTTGGTGGTATTGTATGGCGTAGTCTGTTCGTGTCGGGTGGGATATAGACACCCCTTGTAGCTTAGTATTTATGTCTGTGTGTAATCCGAGGAAAGGAATCTGGTGCCGTATCAAGAGTCTCGGGCTGTTTAAAGGCACAGTTCCACTCTTGCGACACATTCTGAGCCGTATCAGTAGTCTCGGGCTGTTTAAAGGCACAGTTCCACTACTGTGACTCTACAGTCGGATTCCTTCCTTCTGTGACCGTACTATTCCTAACCCTGATGTCTGTTTCTGCCTACCGCCGTTAGTCGTCCGCCTCATGTTCAGGGGCGTGTGCTTCTTGTTGTCGCATGATATGTCGGGTCGTCTTGATTGAGTTCGTCCTACTTGCGTCCTGTTGGTTCGAGTGTTGACGTAGAGTCGAGGGGGTTGTTTCTTCTACACACGCACACACACTTNACCGGTTGACTGGGAAGATGTCCTTAGCTAGGAGGGTTCTTACATTCAACAAAATAGGGTTGAAGTGGAAGAAAAAATTCATAAATATCAAGACAACATGAACACCCTGTTTGATGATAAGGCTAAAGATAGGGAATTCCTCCCTAGTGACTTAGCTTTGAAGTGAGACGCCAGGAAAGAAGACTCGGCAAAACATGGAAAATTCAATCATATCTGGTATGGACCATTCAAAGTTACAGCTTCTGAAGGGAAGAACTCATTTCTGCTAGAAAATCTGGACGGTAAAATCCTCAACGCCCCTACCAACGTGCATTATCTAAATCACTTTATGCAATAAACAATTTCCAAAATCCCATTGTATATATCGGTTTGTGTTTTCTATTTTTTACAGTTTTTCGGTAAGTTCTACTTCCACCGCAAATAAAAATAAAACATGTTAGTGATTTCATAGAAAAGGAAATATAAAATAATTAACACATTGAACTCTATGACTTGTAAAACCTCGACACTCTTCATGTTGTTTTCATGCAAGATTTTGGTCGACAATTCAAACATCAAAAAGAAGAAAAAACAACGATCATATATCAGAAAATTGGTTATCTCGAAACAGGTGATAAGTAGATAATTTACTTAGATGATAACGAAGTGGAAAATCAAAGGTACGAGTCTTTGAACTATTTATATTTCCAAAGAATATCATATGGTGCAACAACAGTCTCATATGTATAAAGATACTCACCTTATTTATTATCAGAAGAATGAAATTTTGTTACAGATTAAAAAAAAAAATGGTTCCTCTGGATAAGATTAAAAATGATTAAAATAAACCAAAAAGAAGGAATAAAATGACTTGAAAGAAAAGTTTCCAGGAATTAGGTTTGTGTTATAACAACCATGTTTTTGAAATATGAAACCTTCTTTGTCACCCGGTCCAAATTTTGATATAACTCTCCTTGACTCCAGATGCCTTCCCATGGACTTCATAGAGAAAAAGAGGCCACACTTTAACTCTGAAAGCTAACAAACGAATCTTTGGAAAAGGGGAAAGTCCTCACGACTCCTCAGACTTCTACTGAACAAAAGTATGTATAAGCTAATCCTGACTCTCTTAGTTCTTTTAACAGGTTTAACATGGTTAGTATTTCTCAAAGAAGGCCCCTGGAAATAAAAAATCCCCCATAATAATTTTCCTGCAAACTAAGATGTTTTGAAGGTCAAAAGAAGACTAATCCAGATTAATCAAAGTGAGTTAACAGACCTCTGTTGTTAAATTATAAACAGATATCACCCCTGGTATAGTTTATACAAATTGATTTCCCCCACTTCATGTTTTAAAAGAAAAAATATAAGATAGATGGTGAAAGGAAAATAATAAATGATTGCCCCCGTTTAGTCCAAAAAAAAGAGATTATGAAAGGAAATTCATTAAACGATTGCCCTCATCTCAACATCTGAATGAAAAGTTACAAATTGAAGTGGTGAAAGGAAATTCGATAAAGGGAATTAGACAACTTCAACGGGGTACTGAACAGGCTCGCTGGCAGTGAAGCAATGTCTAAGATATTTGTAAGGTTGTTATACATGAATTATACTGTACTTTGGTAATCAGTCCTCTTTTCGACTAGATCTACATCCCAAGTTCATGTGGGGCTCCCTGATTAAAAACACTGAGATTACTTCACCTTGATGCAAGCAAAGATTAACATAACTTGTTAGAATTCCTAAGGTTGTTTTTCTTATCTTAAGTAGATCCAAAATCAATTTCAAGGAAGAGGAAGTCATCGAAGGGCATAAACTTGAGATTAGTGAATGATTAGGTTTAGAAATCTTTCAGAAGATAAAGATGAAACCTAAAATTTCTCTTTGTACCCTCTTTCTAAATGCCTTCTCAATTTTAAAGAAATGACTCCATTTACCCAATAAAGGAACTTGGTCTACTGTTCTTCTCGTCCCACAAGGAGACGAGATCCCTAGATGGAGCCTATATTGGAACACATATATTTTTCAAATACTCTAGATATTAAGGGATTGGAAGCTGCCTACCTTTTTAACAACAAAACGCTAACGATAAACCTCAAACATCGGATTTCGAGGTCTCGTAGATCTTACAGTTGAACGTGTCGAAGATCTCAATGCCTCGACATGCGAACTAGTGAAATTGGGTTATGCTTAATCCTGATCATTAAATCATTAAAAAACGATTATCACTAATTTAATACATCATACCTTTGCGAGTCGGGAGTCACGCCTCAAGAAAGCTTCGAATGTCCCGATATGCGAAGTTGCAAAAGTGAATTAAGGTAAGCCGGAGTAATTATACAACTAACGATAAGAAACAATAATTAATTGTTATCGTGACTTTGCGATTCGACATTTTTTCCTTGAATGACAACTTATAATCCTAATACTTGAGGTCACGAATTTTCCAAACTAATCGCAATTAAACAAAAAATTAATCTTGTTTAAAGTTAATTAATCAAAACACAATTTCGCAAATTCAGGTTTCATAGCTTGAGACTAAGAGTAAAATCACCCGAGACCACGAATCTCAAAAACATATTAAGAACTGATCACGAATCAAAGTTTTAAGCTATATTAATTAATATCTTAAACAACCTTTTACCTTGTAAGACTTACAAGAAAAAATTAAATACTCCTACGATTCTCCCAAGTCACGAAATATCAAGAAATTATGGTATTTATGATCAGAATAGAGAAATGATTGGAAATAAGATCTTTATTTATCTCCATTAATTTCTATTAAAATAATTAAACATTGTTTTAGCAAGGACCTACGCAGACTAGAGTGCTCAATATGGAAGTATTTATGTCATTAGTTGAATTTCATTTTAGTTTTCATAGAGCCAACTCAGCGAGATAACCATTGTTGTTATTTTCATCCTCTGTGATAGGAACTATAATTTCGATATGTTATATATCATGGCTCCACGGAAAGTGCCCAAAACAACTGGTGAAAGTTCAAGTCAGAGTTCAGATATTCTTTCGGATACCTCTCCCAGAAACATCGACATAGTCAAAACATGGACACATGTTTTCAACACATTGCAATATGAGTTGGTGAACTGCCCAGACGATTCGAGGGACAATGAGAAAGATGACTTGTATATTAAATACAAGGTGGTTACTCAGTCGAAGATGCACAATGTAGTGACAAGGCCGTGACTCTTTCCCTATTATGATATGATCGGGTGGGCACTGAATCACATAGATGTCCCGACTAGAAAAATATTCAATTCTTAGAAGGTGGTTGTTGGGACATTTCGACTGAAGCATCTACAGGAGATGTACAAACTATTTCCCACACCAAACTTTACTTACAATGCCGAATTCCTAGAGGGTTTAAGAAAGAAAGAATGTGAGCAATTTGGAAAAATCTTATCCGACCTGATTAAGGATTGGTGCTCACGCCCTAAAAAGTTCAAGGATGATTCTAATGGTATATACACAATCTCATCGTTACAACCATAGTTCATGTACATAGCGATGACGGTGTAAAGACTGTATGGGAAAGATAATTCTGCACATTTCTTTCTCCCATGAGTATCGCTTATCCACATAGTAGAAAAGGGTTACTCTTTCGACTGGGCCAGAATATTGTCAGATAGTCTGGCCAGTCAAATTACAGAATATCGGGCATAAAAGGCGAGTGGGAAAGCTACTTCATTTTTCATGTCTGCATACATTATGGATGCCATTTTCTTCATGACACCTTTTCCATTAATGAGCTGGAGATGGACTCCAAATAACGCAGAGCCTATTCATGTGTACCATTCAAAACTCTGGGAAGATAAAGCTAAAGACTTCGTCTATGATATTTTCAACTGGGTAATGGTACCAATGCATGTCATTATCTTCGGACACCCACGTCCCAGGATTTCAAATACAATTGTGGCCAACTTAGGAAGCATGGAAGACTGGTACATAGACGAACAGTTCTCTTATATTAGGGTTTTCGACTATTATGTTCCCCTATATTCCCTTCCACTATTCTTACCAGACATGCTACTATGTTGCAAGGTTGCCAGGAAAACAGTACTCAGCGGAATCAGCAAAGAGCTCAAAGGAGTTCAGAAAAAGGTATGTCCATATTTCCCCCTACACATTGGTACTTTTGCTTTATTAGATTTCGGCCATTCCAGAGTGGAGGCCACGTCCTTAGAAGAAATGAAACTGGTAGACATTGAATTCAAGAAAAATGGCCCTCATAAGGTTGTGGGTAACCATATGGAAATTTGTGGTCTAAAAATATATGAAAACGAAGATCCCCCCCATGATGAGATCTTCCGAGGAGCAATATCCTACTCAGAAGTATTGAGTCGGGTTCAAGCTCTGTCGCCCGAAGAGATGATCGAAGTTCACAAATTTCAGGAACGTCGGAGAAGTGGTGTCCCCAAAATTTTGTAGGGCAAAGTCTCAATACCTCCAGGTATACAACAAACAGAAGCAAAAGGTTCAATGGACACAATCCCTGGAAAACAAGAAACTCAGGGAAACACAGAGGAAATTGAGACCTCGAACCAGGAAACCAAGATCCAAAGCCAAGAAGAAAGGCCTCCAGAGATAGATACATCAAGTAAACAGGTCAAGGATCAAACAGAGACACCCTCAAAAGGAGTGGAAGACACACCCTTGTCTACATCAAATGAACCGGTCACAGATGCTACCATGAAACAAACATCCACAAAACTCAATAGTCCCATTATGTTCGTCACACCCTTACAATATACCAAGGGGAACCTTGATGCAGGAATAATATTCAAAGAAGATCTAACACCTATCTCTGTAGAAGAGTTACCTCCTAGCGATTTCGTTTTTAGCAAGAAAAGGAATGTTATGGTGAAACGAGAAACATACCAAAGGGTGGGTGCAGCAGCCAAAAGATACAGAGTGTTAACGGATGGAGAAGCCTCAAAAGAGGTAGAATTCGCCGAAGAGGTATAAGGAACATTAGGGGATTATGCAACAACCAACCAATATTCAGTCGGGACCTTGAAGGAACAGTTGAAACAAAAAGACCTGTTAATTAGCAAATTACAGACTCAGATAGCAGCAGTAGAGACGAATGCCAGGAATGAGGCAAACAAACACCTTGAAAAAGACAGCGTGCCTGACCAACAGGAAATCGAACAGCTCAAATCCGATATTGAGCAAATGCACCAATCAGCTCAAATAAGCCAAACACAGGTAAATCAACAAGAAGAGTTAATAAAACAACTGCAATCCAAATTGAATTCTACTGAAATCCAGGTCATAGATATAACGGTATTCCAAACTCAAGCTAAGGAAATACGACAGAAGATAGAAGAAGCTCAACAGGGTCTACTTTCTAAAGTAGAAATCATCCAGGATCATTTTGAGATGATAGATCAAGCATTAAATAATATCACCTTAAGAGAAATAGGAGATAAGGAAGCTCGAGGTGTCTTCCAGGAGGCTATTATATCGCCAACGAAAGAGGAAATAGTCATCGCTTCCAAATTATCGATTCTAAAGACAACCAGAGGTAACATCCTTCTAAAGGCATGGGAGCACAATATAACAAAAAAAAAAAAAAATCGCTAAAGAGGTGAGAGATTCCTGTGAAGAAACATTTGGCCTGCTAAATAAAAGATTGTTAGATCTTGATAAGGAAAGTAGCACTGGGACGTTGGGTAAAATTAACATAGCCAAACATCTGCTAGATATTAAGGAAAATGTGGAAAGAGACCAAGTTGAAATCTCTCAGATAAGACAAGTCGACATTTCTCAAATAGATAAATGGTTAATAAAACCAAATATACAACTATTGTCTATCATTATAGTAGATGGGAAAATAGGAGAAATATTTCCATAGCTAGAAAAGAAGTGTTATATCTTTGAGGAAAATGACCAAACAGAACCTTCCAAGTTGATAACGCAATTGGTAGAAAGATGTATCAAATGTGTTGAACGGGGGAAAGGGAACACTTCTGGAGGCCAGTAGTACAGTTGCTCATAATACCTCATTTTGGAGCTAGGAGACAAAGAAAGGAAAACGCCCTGTCAGAATGAGAGAATACAAGGGATAACAAAGTGAATCATTTCACCTTTTCATTTTTAACCAAAATCTTTAGAACGATAGAATTCCAAATACTTAAATCTTGTATAAATATACATTTTGAGAAAGCACCAAGGGATTCTTTTTGCCGATTGTAAAGGAGAAAACTCTCTTCATTGAGAATTAATACAAATTCAGACCGGAGATTCTACATTTCATCTATTCTGAGTTATGTGTTCTTATGTCCTTCCATATTACAACATACTTTCATATACATTTCTTTGATGGATTTTTAAATCACAATTTAGTATAACATCTACTGTGGTTATATTTCACTTAGTAGTCTGATAACAAACAAATTTTATTTTGTATTTACTGTTAGCAAATACAAGACATGTATGTTACTTAGACACTATATTTTATACTTCATTGAAGGTTACATCGTTTCACTTTCTTCTTCTGTTACAAAGTAATATTCCTCAATAATTGATGCCTTGCTTTGATTATCGACTTTATGTTTTCTTTCATTTCATTCAATTTTTCAAATTTAACTCAGATGTGAAAGACATCCTCTGAGATGTTACAATATTAATTCGATTTAAATAAATTTTCTCTTATAATTTTGGTGGTAAGAGACAACATTGAAATCTTTCCTCATTTCCTGATGTGTGACATTATACTTGAAGCCTTAGTATAAACTCGAGAATAACACCCCCTTTTTAATTTACTTTTGAACATACCATGAGAAAACTACCACCATGAGTTTTACAACCGTGTGCTCTTTTGCTCCACTTTCACTTTTAATTCACTTTTACTTTTTAATCCACTTTCAGACAAGTTCATGTTTAACCCACTTTTACTTTTTAATCCACTTTCACATAACTTCATATTTAATCCATTTTCATGTAACTTTGTATTTAATCCACTTCCACTTTTTATTTATTAAAGTCACCTTTCCTTCAAATATTTATATTTAAATACTTACCTTTGAGATCAATGACAATAATTTATTCAACACCAAAAATCAACTTGGTTCTCATGGTTTATGCTCATCTTCTTCTTCTTATAAAGAAGAATATCTAGTTGTCTAGCATGTTTTGATTTGATATTATCTATTTCAGTTTCGATTTTTCCAATGGTATCAAGAGATACCTTATTTTCTTCTGTGAGATGATCGATATGAGCTTGATGTTATTTTGACATGATAGTTTCTTGGGAACTCAATTGTTCAAGTATTTCCAATACCTTTTTGTTTTGTTTTCTTGATTGAGTAGATTTTTTTCTCACTAACCATTTGTTTCCATCAACAACTTCCCCTAAGGAATCAACAACTTATTATACAAACTCCTCTTCATTTAGATGTGCATCATTCCAAAGTTTCATTATTTCTTGTGTGGTCTCCTCACGTTCTGGAATTTTTATTTTCTTAGTTTTTAATTTCATAATGGTAATTTTTGTGTCATCAAAGGTGTAGGTATTTAGTGACAAAATAGTGTCCTGAATTGGTTTAAGACTATCAAATTCAAAATATGTGGAAAATAGTCTACCGGGAATGGAAGTGATGGGAGTAGTGTAAATGGTAGAGACAGATGTAACAACTACTAAATGAGTGTTCTCAATACCTGTATTGGTAATGATTTCATCATTTACTTCAATAATTTCTATAGGGATCTGTGTTGTAGTTTTATCCCCATACTACTTCCATTTTATATTATCCTACTAATTTTTCTTTTTCCAATTGCATGTTTGTAGTAGAATTATTCTAATATTTCTCTGCCTCAAATTAATATCGTTCATCTTCCTCTTCATCAACATTTATTTGTATATTACCATGTTTCTCACTTTTTTCCTTTTGAAAGAATTTCTTTCTATAGAATTTCCAATCGAGAAATTCTTATTTTGGGGTTGCTTCTCATCTCATGAATTAGTTGATCCATTTATTGATAATGTAAATCTTTCTGGAAAACGATATTGAATGGGTCATCCTCGTAATTATATGATTTGACATTTTTCACCATGATACAATGTTGATTGACAAGACCGATTGGATCATGTCTTTTGAAACTGCCTTGTGCTAACCAAATACCTTCCATTTTCTCTACTTCTTTCAGAGAATTTTTTTTTATTTAACAAAGAGAAAATGCCTAGTGAAATTTGGATAGATGGCCACTATTTTTTCTGACTCTTTGACTGAAAGGAAACAATTCCAACACCAATAGTTTTATATGCATTTTCCTTGAGAAATAATCTATATGGGACACACTATGGTAGAATATGAGTTTCTCTTTCACATCCATAAATCCTTATATATGAAATTTATTCATAAATAAACCAATCATCAATTTATTTAATGGCATTGATATCCTCTTGAGTAAACATGGAGGCTAGTTGATTTTTCATAATCAAGTGTTAAGTGCAAAAAGACCATAAAGTCATTGCAGATTTCATAGAACAAATTTCTACATTTTATTGCCCACATTTTAGATCAATGTATATGAATAGCCCCTTTGGAAGGGGACCAATTGTATGCCAATAGAGTAAATGGGATAACTACATAGAAAACATATATTAAATATCCTAACATAAATAACCCATGGAAATACCCTGGGGTGATTCCTATGATTTTTTAACCTCTAACCTGATGTTAGTAGAGATGATGTGAGACCATTTGAAGAATTCTCAATTGATAACCCGGTGGATAAGGAGAACCCAACCCAATTTAAATTTAAAAGAATTGTTTTCACCATAAAGAAGACAGAGCATGATAATTACTAGCATGGGAGGTTTCTTCAATCTTGGAATAGGATATATCTTGTCTTCTATAATTTTGACTAAATTGGAATCATGCCACCATTCTATGATTAAATCACCCATTTGAATTTATTCTTTTCAATCTCCTTCTCAATAAAAATATTAATAAAGTTATCATCTAAAAAAACTTTGGGTGGCACTAATTTATACATGTTGGGGATGTCTTATGGTATAAATGACCCATCAATATTTCGAAAATAATTCAAAACAATACAAGTAGAAATATCAGTGTGAGACATGATCCATCCTACCATTTCATAGTAGGGAAGAACTGTTGGTCTGGAAACTATTTTCTATAGGTAGAACTTCTTGATATCAACCAAGTCGTCAACATCAAACTTGTACTCATATGTAAAGTTTTCATCCTCAATGAACTTGTAAGTTTCTCTCCATTCCATGTGGTTGGTGGCTCCTTTATTGAAAGAGGCATCTAATAAGAATGCTAAATTTTGGTTCTTCTCAATATCTTCCTCCGCGTCCTTTTGTTTCTTTGATTTTCCTTTCCTAGTGATCTTGTCATCGAGAATACCTACAAAAAGAAAATTAGGGTAATATTTTGAAAATAGATAGACTTTCTTTTAATAAAATTACCACTAATAAATACAATGAGACTAACCAAAAAAAGACACTGAGAATACATATGTATCTTAAGACCCCTGAACTTATACAGTTAAAATTGTTTATCAAGCCAGAGAACACTGGATGAATTGACAATGGAGTATAAGGTAATGCTATGCATGAATTCAACTTGTTCAATGGATCTTAACTCATATACCAATGCTTTAATAAATTCATTTAAATCCCATTAACCACAACATTATATTTATTATTGAATAAAATACAATTAAGTTTTTCAAAAATTTGATGTAACATCCATAATTAGGCATCGTCTCACCGAAGATCCTTTTAAAATGACAATGAGACTTGATCTATTTTAGTTAACATAATAATTTTAGTTATTGGACACTAATCTTATGATTAACCGCTTCACCAGAATATTGGGAAACTATGTTTATTATTTTGAACACAACAAATGCATAAAGAATCCCGGTTCAATTGAACTGATTCAGCGGTTCACCGAGTCATTGGGAAATTGAGACATCAGGTTATTTGGGGATTATTTTAAAAGTTTAGAACGAAAAGACAAAACCTGATCTATTCTAACTAGATAACCTGGCCACCAAGCAATCAAGGATCGAGGAGTTTAAAGTGATGTTTTATAAAGAATGTAATTCCGACCATCGAATCACTGGTCCACCAGGCCATCGGGAAACTTCAGGACTAAAATTTATTCTTTAATTGTTTCTATTTAACATTTTATATACAATTATTTTTTTTAATTAGACCAATAATAGATTAAAAACATACCAAAAGGCAGGTAACAAAAAATGTCAAATCATAATAAACCAAAATATTTTAAAGGACCCATTATTATTTATTCAAAATTTTGAAATATATGGTGGTTGTTATATGGGTCACAACAAATGGTGACACATAGGAAGAAGCATTACTCACTTTATAGATTACTCTTCATTACAAGATTTCACTTACTAGTTTAAGAGGGATAATACTATATCTGAAAGATAAGTTATTCATTACCGATACCTGATATTTAACATAACATTTTTAAAAGAGCAAGAAAAATGGGGTTCATTATTTAAATACAATAAGTTTCTAATCAGTTATGAAATCAAAACAAAGGCTCAATATTTGTACAAACTAAATTTTCCAAGCATTTGTTCTTCATCTCTCTTGAAACGACATTGCTTCACTTCCCGCGAGCATCTATATCCTTGATGAAAATGCCTTAGTATGATACAAGAATTTCCCCTCTTCCCTTGAGTCTCCATAGCTCTGATGGGTTTACTTTCCACACTTGACATTAGTGATTTTCAACTTCCATTTTATAATTTGACACTCTTTCAAGAAAACGTGAATGTTTCGCAGGGAAATTACCAAGAATGAGTCAATGCAAAATTTCCCCAATGTATATTGTGTAAACATGATGGGTTAGTTGGGATTGTTCAAATATGTGACATTATATTTCATGTGTTTTTATTATTTTACCTTTATTTTTTTTGTTCGACATTAAAAGATATGTAAATATGTGACCAATCAGTTGAAAAATAACCATGAAATTTTTCTTACCAATCCCTACTTAAAAGTAAACCATATTCGTCAGAAATGTCAACTACTAATATATCAATGATTTGATGAATTTTTTAATTTGAAGATAACTTTATAAAAACACCTTTCAATTCTCCCAACACTTTAAGATTTGACCTATCCAATTGTACAATTTGTATATAGGACTTCTTGGTCTCTATGTTTATTTTTTTACACGTCGATTAAGACATAACATTAGATAAAGCCCCTGAATCTCGTAGTCATTTATGTAAATTTCTGTTAAAAATATCAAAGTTCAAGAGAAAAGGAGGAGTATGTGAACCATATTTGTCAACTATCAAAGCAAGCAACATTTACATTGTTAAAAATATTTTAAGCTACTTTCTCTTTTTCAGAATTGAATTGCAAAGCATGAATTAACTTATTTCCCTATTGTGTTCATTTTGTTAATTCATAAAGAGAGATATCATCTCTATTGTTTTTCATATCTTCAAGAATGCCATAATCATGAATATCATAAGGAATAATTGTTTTATTCTAAGTAGGGATTTCCCTATTAGAATAAATTGTTTTCTTGGGATGGGTAGAAGTACCTAGTGTTTCCGAAGAAGAAGGGAGATTTTCACTTCAAGTTTGAGCAACACATATTTCTTCAGATCTTTCCTCTTCATATTCATATATTAATCCATGATTAATGTCCCCTATGATGTTGATTGGCGACTTAGTATTATTATCATCCCTTTTAGCGTCCTGGATTGTGTGTCCTTGTTTATCTTCTTCCATTGCAAAAAAGACTTTAAACATGTTAATAAATTTTGGAATATTTTTTTCATAATGATTAGTTTTATGTACTCGAAAATAATGATCTTGAGTAATTTATTCAATATGTGTTTGTTCATGAGGATTATTTGAATTATTAGGAGGTCAATTTCTTTTAAAAATGATTTCCATGGTCTCCTATATGATGAACTTTCACCTGAATTTTTCTGAAGATCTACAATATCATTAGTAAAGTTTTGAATCACTCTTTGAATGCCATCCATATCAAATGTTCCTTTCTCTTTTTTCTCCTTTGTTTCCTTGATAACATTCTATCTCCTGGCCAGTGGAAATTTTATTCTCTCTTCAGTTGGGGATTAATTGGAAATACTCATCATTTCTTTTTCTACATCTAGTGTTTCCTCAAATGTTTCTACTAAAGTTGTTTTATTGACTCTTTTAACAAAAAAACAATATAATATGGAAAGGTTGTAGTATATAATTCAATAATTAAATGGACTATAGTCCTAGAATCTTCCATAATTTTATTTTCATTTCAATAATATTTGATTGAAATTTTTAATCTTTTCTTTAGGAACTAATTTGATCCTCGATAGTTCTAAAACCAATGTTTTTTGGTCTCTTAGTTACCAAACGTTTTCACAAAAGCCACTTCAAAATAATTCCAACTTGTGATTGTTCCTTGTGGTAGTGAAAAATACCACGTTGAATATTTTCCTTCAAAAATGTATGGGAACAATTGACATACAACATATTCATGTTGCATGCCCATTAATCTTACTACTAGCATGAATTTACTAACATGATCTTGAAGAGATTCCCCATTATATGGATCGGATTTGGGAAAGAATGTATCAGGGTTCTTGGAAAGATCATGAGTGTCACCAGGAACTACAACAACTCATGGGGAAATCCATGGTCTCCTCGGTAATCCAGTCATTCTTCTCCTTTGGGGATGACTTGGACTTCCTGAAGTATTTTTTTCGGGACTTCCTTATGGAGAATATGGTTGAGGTTCAATAGGAGTGTAAGGTGGACACTATGGAGGAGACAGGGGCTTAATTGAATCAATACATATTGGGAAATTGAACAATAAATCACTAGGATCGTCATATCCCCTTAATAGATTTTAAATTTGAGCCAAAAGATTAGGTCCCGAGAATAAATTTATATCAATGTCTTTATCTTTCATTGATTGTCGACCTCTTTCAGGGATTGTAAATTCAATGTGGGGTTAAATAATTTCCTTAGTATGTGCTCTTGTTAAAATAATGGATAATTAAAGTTGTGGATTAATTACGATGGTTTCTTCAGAAATGGAAAAATCAATAGGCTTAGTTTGAGACGATGACACAGGGTTATATTGGGATTCTACCTCTTGTGGGATTTCGATAATTTCAGGTGAACTTGACACTCGACTTTATTTAAGAGATGAATACCCACTATTATATTTATGGATCCTCTTAGGAGGTGATATGATATGGGATGATTGTACTGGCTTGGCATTGTGAGATGATCTATCAGCCATGCATGTCACTCAACCCTCCTTCTAATGCCAATTTTTGAATTCCCTCTTGCAACAACGAACAACTATCGTATCACAATCCACAATTAGAATTGATTTCATTTGGGATGGTGGTTTCCAACCAATATGAGGGCTCGATTTTCCACTCAAAATATTTTCTCTTTGAAAAGTGACTTAATAAATTAGACTCTATTCTGATTATCCTAAATTTGCATAAAACAAAAACCTATCTATTGATCCTATCTCAATTGAGAGAAAATACTAATTGTACATGTAGAATAAATGATTTGATCCTTTAGATTTAGAAATAATTCTTTATCCAAATAATATTTAAGCACAATAACTATTGTTGCTAGGAATAAATGACAACAATTATATCTACACTTTATAATTGATAGTTATTAGGAGAATAATCTATATGATAGTATTATTCCTAAGATTTTTTATATGAATAAATATTATTTTTGGATTTACTTTATAAGACTTATGTTTCTCATTATTGTTCTTTAAAAGGAGCTTAAATTCATCCTGAAACTATCATGATAAATTGTAGATATAACTATTGTCATCTATTCCTAGCAACAAAAGTTATTAAATATTCTTTGGATAAATAATTATTTCTAAATCTAAAGGATCAAATAATTTATTCTACATGTATAATTAGTCTTTGATCTCAATTGAGATAGGATTAATATATATGTTTTTATTTTCTGCAAATTTAGGGTAATTATATTAGAGACTAATTGATTAAGTCTCTTTCCGAAGAGAAAACATTTTGAGTGGAACAATGATCCCACATGTTGATTGGAAACTACCATCCCAAATGAAAACAAGTCTAATTGGGGCTTGTGATCAATTATTTGTCCCATGTTGCAGGAGGTAATTTTTCTGCTTGTCAACACATAGTCAGATATTTTTTTTATCGATGGCACTCCCTACTCATGCACACATTTTATTCTAGGGTTAAATTGTAAGTGTTAAACCTTTTACAGTAATGCAATGCATGCATATATTCTTAGAAAAAAAAAATCCAAATCACACATATACATAGATATTTACCCTAGAATCCCAAACAGGGAAAACTATCAACATATTTAAAGCCACACCTCAAATTATTATTCATCATTATAAAACTTCGTTTCTTACAATAAAATATATTTAGGATTAGGCGTCATCCAAAATCCATAATCCATTGACTTGGATTACATTGCAACCCTAATTCGTTAACCATAATTAGAAAACCATGGGCTAAAATATTGTGCACCATTAAACCGCCAAAGGTGAAAAACCATTCCCGCCAAAGGAAAAATAATGCCCAAAAAATTGGTAAATAAACCCCCAAAAAAATTTCTTGGAGGCTCCGCCCCTTTTGGCACACAACTTTAAGACCCTAGGTTCAAGTTATCTAACCAACAAACCCTGTAGACACTGGCCCTTTTGGCATCATGTGCGTGCAATCGAAGTCTCACCCAGGGAATCTATTGGGGTTGTAGGAACCAAGTTTCTACATGGATGAGGGGATGTGAGGCCATTAGCATGTTCATTCCTACTTATCTACCTTGTGCGTTATATTATTTGTCCCTTTTCCCTTCATTAATTAGTATACTTTATTTATGTAGCATCATTGTGACACATATTGCAACATACACTACTCACTATAATATTTATCTTTACTGTGCATCAATCATTTAGTACAAAGATCTAATTATAACTATGCATAATTAGAACATTCATGAACAATCACATAAAAAGACATTCAGACATGGATTTTTAATGTGGTTCACCCAAACTTTGGGCTACGTCCACAATGACTAGCTTCTTTATTATTCCTTCTACAATTCATCTCGGTATTACACACTGTGCTTACAATAGATATATCAAATTATCCTTCCCCATGCTTTCTAGTCACTCTGTAGTGCAAGCCTCTCTCTGCAAACTCTCCCTAAACCTTCAGACATAGACTCTTTCTCATTCTCACTATATTCTCTCACTCTCTTCTTACTCTTGGTGAACTTCATCCTTCAACTTCCTATTCTACCCAACCCATTACATATTTATACATACAATTTAGGGCTAAAACCCCTATTTGCTTATTCCCCAAAACCATATGACAACTCATTGCTCGAGCATACTTTTCCTATATGTGTGCCTGCATGTTGATTTTATGCTCCTGACTGCTTTCGTTCCTACTTTTTCACGTCTTTCTTCTTTTTCATGTCTAACTTCTTTCCTTCCTCATTTTTCACACGTCCTCATTCTTCATTCTTAGAATTGCCTGTCCAACAAGCCCCCAACACTCACATGTGGCTCGTCTTGAGCCACTTGGGCATGTTGTGTCGTACCCCTTCATGCTTCCATCAATTTTTTTGGGAGGTTTTCTTTGTTGTCACAACTTATTTCTTGACTTCTTCTTCTTGTTCCAAAATATCCTCTATGACTTGCATAGTTATGGTCATGACTTTTTCTTCATTGTCATGCATTTTCTTCTTTACCTTGCCCTACGCAGTTGAAAATTACCCTATTACCCTTAGTGCCTCATCCTATAGTGGTACTAATCATTGTTGGATAATATTATGTTGGTCCCTTATCTTTTCTATTTCATTTTATGATTGCCTTTGTGCCAAGATGCTCGTCATGCGCTCCACTGGTGGCAGCAAATTTATGTTCTCCGAAGACTTATGCATTTTTTGTTGTGCATCCCTTAGTATTACTTTCACATCCATCATCTATATATCCTCCATTAAATTTGTTCCTTTTCCTATGGTGGTATCCCTGGTGTACTACACAATTTCAAGTCTTCGATCCTAGTGTGGAAGCCTTTAATGACTTCCCTGATGTTTGAGACTTGTTCTTCAAGTGTAGCTTCTACCAGCATTGGCAATTTAGGAATGTCCTTGTAGAGTTTTTGGATGGCTTGTTGTATTCATTTTTCCTACTTCTCAGCCTCATCCTTCTCGTTCAATACTCTCTCATTCTTCTCCTCAGCTTCACTCTTCTCCTTCAGTATCCTTTCAACCTTTTCTGTAACCTCACTCTTCTCCTTTAATATCATTTCAACATTTTCATCAGTCGTGGTATTCTCCTATAAAGAAACTTTATACTTTTGTTGAAGCTTTGTCTTCTCCACTTATACCTTTTCCAATTTGGTTTATGTTGAATCTGCATGAAATTGTATCTCTTGTGAAATACCAATGTGCAATATCTGTAGTACTCTTGTCGGCATCTATGAAATTACTAAGTCCAAATAACTTAGTTTTTGTACCTTGTCTTCCATCTTGGTCGTTGGGAACCTGATCACATCTGGTGGGATATTAAACACTATGCACCTTATTTCCATCTTTTAAAACTAAGAGTTTTTGGCCCCTACCTCCCCATTCGGGCTTGTTGATGGACCATCATCCGATCTGTGCTCTAGTGTTATCCTTGATGCTTCCAAGATTTTTTGCAATTGTGTTAAGTATGTCTACACCTGGTGGTGCAATTCTTCTTGTTTGTGTGATGCTTGCTCAACTGTTTCTTCTATGGCATGCCTTACTTGATAATCGATTCAGTCAATGTCATCATCTGTTAGAGTATAATTATCTGATACTCTGTGGGATTTCATATCCTTACGCGAATATGTTCTTGGCCCCTTACCCTTGTCTTTCCTTTTCTCTCTGACTACTTCCTACACATGTTTTGTGTCTCGGCCATGTTCATTACCCTATTTATCACCATGTTCATATCTGTTTTTGTTCTGATGTTCCATCTCTATTTCATTAGCTAGAATCTTCCACTCTAGATCCCAATCATGCATGATCAGGTGGATATCTTCTTTCATGATCTTCTAATTTGTCTGAACCCATTCCTCTCTCGAGACCTTCTTTTCCTATACATAGATATGATGTCAGTATGCCCTGAACCATTCAAATGGTGTGTACACATCTACCACTTATTGTGAAATTTGTGGTGTATTATAGATGTAGTGCCAAATCCTTTCACCATACAAAAAATAACTTGATATTAGTGTCGATCTGTCTTCTTTTATTATACCTGTACTAGAAGTTCTAGTACTTAGCTTCCAAAACTGGTTTACCTCTGAGTCCCAAGAACTGCACATACTTTGTCTCTTCCCATGTTGCGAACACAATAAAAATTAGAATCCATCCAGATAAACGAATTCCATGCCCCTATCCTATGCTTCTATATAGTCGAGGAGGAATTGGGTCAATAAGTAAGGTGCCCAACTCAACGAGACCCCTTTGACACACTTCTCTTCCATAACTATCACTCCCACTGACACTTGGTATTTTCTACATTTCCTCAATAGCTTGCATGCCAATTCTTTCATTTCCATCCTTACTATTGGGTCACATATGCTCGACACATCCAACCTGCACACACCTCAAACTATATGAATTTTTTCCCTCATTTCCTATGACAGAGTCCTACCAATTTTATTATCAAAAAACAACAAGTTTGGATCTTGTCCCTACATTAGTAAGATTGTGATCCTTACAATCAGGTCTATATCTATCGATATTGGCCTGTCTAGCCACACATATCCTCCATGCACACAAGTTAAGAGAAACTTGATGCATGCATTCACCTCATTTCTCTAGCCAAAATGTGGAATGTAGAATAGGTTTAGTATGCCTACTCACTCCATTCCTCTTACCCATACCTTTGGAACACCTATGCTCTGGTTCATTGATAGATCTATCTTCAGTTCCAATTAGTGGTGTGACGTAAGTTTATGGAAATTTTTCGTGTCTGTAATATCATCGTATGCATATTTGAGTTGTGGCACCCTCCCTACCATGTCTTCATCCATGATGACTCCATCTAGGATGTTGGGTGTCACCAATTCATAGTCGGTAGTCTTCTATAATGTCACTAGTGGGGCATCATCCTTCCTTGGTGGAATGTAGTCTCGGGGAAACCTCGGCTCTGACGATGATGCTCCTAAACTCTCATCAACCTTTGTTTCTATTGATTATTCTCTTCTTTAAACTTTCTTTGGTATGGGTATTGTTTCTTTTGGTGGCGCCATGTCTGTAAACTTATTACCAATGACAACTTCTTTGCTCTATGGTTTTTTTTTTCAGTTCTGCAATATGTTTCTTGGCTTTGAAATACATTTCTCATCTCTCTCTTACTCACATGCAACTCTAAGTGACGATAACCAATACTTGTCGACCCTTCGCAGCTTTTGTGGCCCTTTTCCAATTGTCCATTTTCCTTTCCGCCCGAATTAACTGTCTAATCCACCAATGGTGTGATGAATACTTGATTTAATGTTGCTCTATTTCAATATTTTTCATTGGATTTGTACCTTGTACTGCAAATCTATCAAGATTCTCAGCGGTAGTTTCTATTTATTTATACTCGTCATCTTTATGACTTTTCATTAACGCCCTTTAACCATCGTTTCTTCCCTTTTAATGCCTTTAATGGTCGTTACGGTCCTGTTCCACATATTTCTTCTATGCGTACCTAATTTTCCATGTGTTGTTTCTTTTAGTTGTGAAACACTCACTTTTTTTGCACAGGTCTTGTCTTACCTTTGGTTTTCTTTTTCTTTCTTTTCCACTTTTTTTATTTTTCCTTTTTCTATTTTTTCTTACTTTTTATTTTCCTTTTTCCTGCTATAATAAAAAATTTATTGCACAGGTCAGACTAGTGTGTGGTAGGTCATCTATCCCTATAAAGTTTTATCCAACTGTCATTCACCATTCCTCTCGGGACTTCTCTATTAAGAGTTTCCAACTCCACAGCTCCTACCTTCGTCACGTGCTTAATCACATATGGTCCTAGCCAATGCATTCAAAACTTCCCTGGATGCTACATGAACTTACTATCATATAGTAACACTAAGTCCCCCACCTGAAACTTTTTTTTTTAATATGTCTATCATTCCATGCATTTTCTCTTTCCTTCTGAACCTGTTGATGGAACCTTGTGACAAATCGATCTCCCTCAAGTTGTACCAACTATGAAAATATCTCCTATACTAAGATAGATTCCAAATTATCAGTAATCGCTGCAACATGCAGGATAAGTATAATAAACTCCATCGAAATTACTGCTTCTTTCCCATAGACCAACCTAAAAGGTGTATGTCCAGTCAACTTTTTACTTGTAGTCCTATATTCCCATAATACTGTAGGAACCCTTAGGTCCCAATCATCCCTTCCTACGTTGCAGATATTTTTTAGAGCATTCTCCAGAATTTTATTAAAATATTCTACTATCTCATTGTCTTGAGGGTGATATGGCGTACTCTTCTGAGGATGAATTTGAAATTCCTCCATCAATGTTGCAATTATCTTATTCAGGAAATGTCTTCCTTGATCACTGAGTAAAATGCATGGGCATCCAAATCATGTAACTACATTATCAAATAGAAACCTCACAATAGTCTACATGGTGCAGTATATGGTTGGTGTTGCTTCTTCCCATTTGGTAAAATATTATGTCAGAGTGCTTATATACTTAGCTCTTGATCTTCTTATTGGTGATTTGACCATTCCAACAAAGCCTATTTCCCATTTATCAAATTCAAGCAATGTAACCTGTGGATGTAAAGGAATCTCATCCCTTCTGGATGGATTTCCAACCCTTTAAAAAAACATCGCATGCATGACAATATTCTTTAGAATCCTCATGAAGTGTGGGCCAAAAAATCCCTGTGCACAAAATATTTTGCATTGTCTATTTACCTACATAATGTCCTCCTACAATTCCTTCATGCACTTCTGAGAGTATCATTGGCCTTTCATGATATAACATACATCGTCTCAATTTTCCATCTACACCTAACTTGTATAAGTTTCCTTCAATTAACTAATAGTCTCCTCCCTTAAACACTAATTGTTTCTTCTATGCAAATGTCATGTCTGACAGGGCCATTCTTGTACTTAAAAACTGCACAATGTCTTTGAAGAAGTCATCCACCATTTTAACTGCAAATAATTGTGCATATGGAAAGTTGTCATCTATATTCCTTGCAAGTTATTTGGATAGTATACGCGATAAATGATATGGTCCTACATTCAACTTCTTTCGTTTCAAAAAAACTTCAAAATCATATTCCTGGAACAACAAAAACCATCTGCATATTCTCCCCCCCAAAACTGGCTTGTTCACTAAGTATTTTATTTCATAATGGTCCATGTACATTTTAAAGTGATACCCCAGTAAATAATGTCTAAAATTATGTAGCACATATACCATTTCCAACCCTTCTCGTTCTATGGTAGTGTAATTCTTTTCTACTATTGACAGCTTCCTACTTGCAAATGTGATTGAGTGGTCTATGTCTCCTTCCCCTGGTTGAGATAATATTGTGACCAAAGTTATGGGAGACACATATACATGAACATGGAACTCCTTATTCCAATATGGGAATATCAAAATCAGGACATTCACTAATTTCTGCTTCAATGTATCTAATCATTTCTCAAAGTCCTCATTCCACTAGAAATTAGCTTCTTTTTTCAACAGCTTCTCCATGGGTGTTGTAGTTTTCTCATAATGCTTAATGAACTTCTTGTAATATCCTTTATGAACCAGGGTTGATCTCAACTGTCTAATTGAAATGGGTGGTTGTAAATATAAAATCATTGCAATCTTCACAGGATCCACTAATAAACCCTGCTTACATACCACATGGCCTAACAAAATTCCAAAAGGCGCATAGAAAATGCATTTCTTCAATTTTAGTTAAATATGACAATGTCTACATCTAACCAACATTAACCTAAGTACTTCAATGTGATATTTCAATAAACTAAATACAATCCAATTGTCTAAGTACACTTCAAGGGAGTTATGAATAAATTCCTTAAAATCTACAACAACTACTCTTGAAAAACATACAGGTGCATTATTCATCCCCAAAGGAATCACTATGTATTGATAACTTCCCCACTCTATTGAAAAAATAGTAGTATACATGTCTTACTGCGCAATCTTAATCTGGTGATAGCCTAAAAATCCATCCATGAAAGAATAGGCTTCCTATCCTCCTACATTTTCTATCACTTCGTATGTAAATGATGTTGGAAATGGATCATTCAAACATGCATCTTTTAGCTTCCTTAGGTCTACAAAAATCTTGATTCCCCTTTCTTCTTATCTTGCACTACCATTGGACTTATCCATTTTGATTCCACCACTGGTTCAATAATCCATGCTTCCAACATTTGGTCTATCTGTTCTTTTCACCTTCTCTTTATACTTCAGATTTAACATTTAGTTTCTCTATCTCACTGGATTAACATCTAGTTTCAAAAGGATCTTCATTTTTCCTAACTCACTATTTATTCCCTTAATCTCTGAGAACGTTGGGAATAGATCTTGATACTTTTGCAGTAAATCTATAATATTCTCCGTTGTTTCATCATTCCAATAATCTTCTATCTGTGCAAATTTTGGGTTTTCTTGTGTCCCAATATTTACCTTATGTGTCTTTATTGGTTGTCCATATGCAACATATTCTAGCTCTATCCTTTCTACTGCATGTTCCCCCTCGATTTCAAGTACTTGTATATTCCTTGGATCTTCCTAGTCATGGTCTTCCTTAGCAACATTGTAACATTCCAGTAATTCGTGAACTATCATAGAATCTTTGTGTGCACTACACATAGGTACTACCTCCATTGGTCCTTCTTCTAAAAAAATCTTGGTTCGAATGACCTATAATGTTTTGCATATACTATTGGAGATTCATGTTCTAAATTAAATGTGACCTTAAATATTTGAATTAGCTCGTCCCAACTTTTTGTTTCTCTGTGCATTTCTAGTTCCAAGTACCATTTCGTAGGAATTGTACCCATTGTATGTATAAACATGTGTGTCCATTCCTTATTTAGAATCGAACTCCATATGTCTCTGCACTTCTCAACATGATTTTCCGGGTCACTTACTCTTGTATATTTCTACATAGCATACTCCACCTCGGTACCAAATCTTACTTGTATTAGTCTTCTACACTGTGAATAGTCTTCCATTCCCTCTTTGTGTGCAACCCACCATTTGGTTGGAGTGGCCTTCAAGACAACATCTAATGACAATAGTATTTATTGTTCGGGTACCTGTAACTCAAAATCCTTTACAAATGAGCTTATATCAGTCAATTCATCATACTAGGGTGGATCAAATAACTTCATTCCAATCCATCACACTGATCGATTTATGCATGCACATCATCTAGTTGATACTTCATGCATCCTCTACTGCCAATTTTCTAGACCTTCCACTAATTCTGATGCATATGAGCTAATTATTCTCCAACTGATTGCACCATCTGCAGTGGGGTTAACATAGTCATTCATCCACGCAGTCATATTGTACAATTTGTCAATTTCATTCCCTCTCATTGGTATCCAACGATGCAATAACCTTCAGGTCTCCTACCTCAAATTTCATCTCCCTCCTTTTTCATATTGATAATCACTTGATTGTCAAAGGACCATTCTAATTCCATCAATGTTGGATATGGATGGCTATCATCCAAAATATCGACGACTTTCAAATATGCTACATTGTGCACCCCATCTATATTCTCAGGTACTCCTATCAATCAACCAATAAAGGCTATCTTGTGTTGGTTTTCCAACCTTAGCTGAAAAGGAGACCAAATTAACTTATGTTTTCCCATCATTTCCCATGTATTCTTTTGTAACACATTTACATCAGAACCCAATTCTAAAATACTGTTATCCACATCATAATCCCCAATCAGTGCATGTAGTCTGAACTCTCTACGGGTCCTTTTTTTACACAGTATCTAATTCACTAACCTATGTGTGTAAATAATTTCCCTTTCTTCTGCACAATGATCAATCATTTCACATAATGCACTTAGTGCAGTTCCATATATCATAAACACTATGCAACTTATAAAAAATTATCTTAGAGTACTTTCCTTCTCAAGGAATTTTTATGGCCTAGTATGATCATATACAAGAGGCATAGATGAAGTTGATGCTACCCAATCCGATCCTAGCATCTCTTTTTTTTCTCTTTGATACATATTGTTTTCTTGAAGAGGGTAAAATGTTGGCATAGGTCCTATTGATTTCCTCACCCATTGCTCAACTTTATTTCCTCCATTCATCACATCAACCCCTGTTCTAGATCCTCCATGCGCAACAACTGTTATTCTAGGTCCTTCATTACATTTATCGGTTGATATCTTTTGAACGTTCTAGTTTGGATTCTGGCTCTGATTCCCTCTGTCTTTCCACTTCACAAGTAGTTGAGTAAATTATTATGTCACATGATCCATTGCTTTACAATATTTGGAGGTTGTAAAAGGATTATGGCAGTCCCAAGCTAAATGTCCTAGTTTATTACAATTGTAACATATTAATGGTCCTCTACCTCCTCTGCCAAAATTTCCTCTCCCTCGACCTCTTACAAATCCTCCTTGGTTTCCTAGATTAAATCCTATCTAATTATTATACTTTGGACCACCTCCTTCTGTCGCAACATTCTCCTGCTAAATCCTATAAATATCTAAAGTATGCTCTCTCATCAAATCGAATGCGTGACAATCCTTCTCTTCATTCCCGACTGACTTGCAAAAGTTACAAAATAAGTTCCTTGGTGTACTCTGGTACTTTTTCATTAATGGAAACTCAATCAAATCATGTGCCCATTTCTTACATGTTTCACAGTATCCCCCTCCTGGTAATGGATTCAGTGCTCGACTCACCAACACAAATTTTGGGCATTCGTCCGTATGGTGGCCTTCAGTCCTACACTTGGTATACTAGACTTGTTCTCACGTCTCTTTCTCTTTTGTAAGATATAATAATTGAATTGTTAAGTAAACTAACTGTTTCTGGACTTGTTCCATCGCCCCCATCGTCTCCTATGGGAGATTCTTCTAACTTCATTGCAATCTCCAAATCTTTAGGCTATGACACAACCTTTTGTTGAATCAATGGCTTGCAAATGTGTGGGATTATTCCTGCAATAAACTATTCTTGGTGTTGTTGACCAGGGATTTGGACTGTCAACCTACCTATAAAATCCTTAAACCTTTGATAATAGTCCCAAATTGACTTATTTTGTAGTTGTTTTATTTCCTTTAGCTCTGTGATGTACTGCAATTCAGACTTTGGCTTCTTCAACTCTTTCAACAATGCTTATCTAATTTCTGCTAAAGTCCTTGCTTGTCTTGTAGGTGTGATACTTTGCAGTTTCATATACCAGACTAATGCATGGCCTCCAAATGTTATTTCCAACTGTGCAATCTTTACAGATTCATCCTAGACATTCTTTACGACCCAAATTGTTTCACATACAAAAAAATGTTGTTTGGGGTCCTGTTGACGGGCGCAAATGACCGTCCGACAACTGGGAGAGTGGAACCGGTCTGGGGTTGTCTAAATAACCCAAGCCGTTTGGAATGGACCACCCTGACGAGTTTAACGGCTCCGTTGGCTGCTCTAAGGTCTCCTAAAGAAACCAAAGAGAAAATTTGATCTGAGTTAAGAGGTCTAAACTAAGGAAACTAGAAACTAATAAAAACTAACTAAAACAAACTAACTAATCTAACTACAAATTACTAACTACTTATATGTACACAATACTAACTATGGTCATAATAACTCAAATCAACTAATTAATTATCAGCTAAGATCATTCTTTACTCACAAATATACAATATGGACAGATTACAGATTTGATTAAAACCTGTGAAACCAATGTGTTCGCTGCCCTAAGACAGCCAAGGATCTATTTTTGTCTTTTTGTATTTATAAAACAGAAAGAAAGCTAACTGAAATTAAATATTCTAATCTAAATCTAACTAAACTACTAACTAATTAAAACAATAAACATCTAACTAATTAACCTGAATACGCTCCAAGTATGTCCTGTGCGAGATGACTTCTAATCTGATTGGAGGAGGGAAACTCACACCAGTTAGGCCCTTAAGCTTCTCGGAAACGATCAGCTATAATGCTTCCTGAAGTATTATTACAGGACAAACAAGACATAAAAGATTATCATAACAATTTTCTGATTATAAACTTCCGCAAAAGGGGAAACCTATTATACAGCAAGCTTATATATGACAATTCAAATTACGAAGAAGACAAAGCTATCATTCACTAAAATGAATTGAGAATTGTTATG
>ML798521.1:274017-288791 GCA_009831015.1 Picea engelmannii | reverse complement strand
ACGAAAGAAGTGTTTTCACACTTGCAGTTGTGAAAACTGAATCGAAATTGAATTGTAATGGTCGCAAAAATGAGACGAATGTCTATTAGCACAATGCGACAATACTTTGTCGTAATACGACAAGGGGTGTAGGCAGCTTTTTTTTGAGAGAAATCGAAAAAATGGGTTGGCTGCCAACAGGTCCTTCGACCCAACTCCTTGGAACTCAAGTAGTATCCGTGTGTTTTCCAACCCTACCATGTTGTTTTGTGTAGTACCTCCCCTTGACAATGTTTGTTGACTCTAACTCAACGCACTACTTCCATTGTTCTGGATACTGCTTCTCTATCTTTCGTTGCTAACTACAAGTGATTTTGACAAATCCTCAAATGTTACTTCTGATCTAGGTGATGTACACGGAGTTGTGGAGTTGACACAAGATATAGCATGATTAGGACTTACCAGTTCTTCTATTATAGGACTGCATTGAGAATTCTCTTCATCTCCTTCTACAAGTGATATTTCAAAAATATAAACTATTGTGTGGGGTTCTCTTCTCTCCAACTCATCGTACGCCTCTCTTTTCTTAGTCCTAGTATTCAATCTATTGTACCTTGTTCCACTATGTATTACTCCAAACGCGACTTCCTCTTCTGATACACCTTCTTTGTTTCTATGCATCCTTAGTCCCTCCCTTACTTATTCATTTTTTCCTTCATTCTTTCCTACCTTCAGACTATCCTCTAGTCATCCCTTAGTTCCCCTTTGTGCACAAAGATCCTTATCAATTACAGTCCATTTTCATGACAGACTTTCCGCACAACAACATCTTTATCCAGGTACCCAATGTTTTCATAAACCTTCCGCACAAACCTTTAAATAAATCCCTCTCTGCAACATTATACGTTTGGGTACAATCTATTGCAAATTATGTAATATAACCTCCCAATATATTATTCAACCAGAAATCAATTGCACGAGAAGTCTTGTTACTTATAGAGTTCAAATATCTTACCAAATCATGAATCCAGTTCCTCGGTGCTGAAGTTTAGTACCTTCCAATATTCTCCACTAATCTGTCTAACCATTCAGTTAAGATAATAAAAAAATCTCCAAAGAAAATATCATGCATCTCTATATACACATAACTTTGCATCCATTTCTCATTGCTCATTTGAGGTTTTATATTATCTTCTGAGCAAATTCTCGTTCCTTTCTTTTTATCCATTCGGTGATCTCTTTCTTATTCGACCTCCAAAACATTCCCTCAATCACATATTCTAGTTCTCCACAATAGAACCATTTGTTGGCGCATGGGTGTAAGACCCTAGTTTAAAGTTGTCTAACCAACAAACCCTATAGACACTAACCCTTTCAGAGTCACCTACATGCAACTGAAGTCTCACTTGAGGCATCTATTGGGGCTGTATCAACCAATTTTATGTAGGGATGAGGGGATGTGAGGCAGTTAGCATGTTCATTCCTACTTATATACCTCGTGAATTGTATTATTTGTCCCTTTTCCATTGATTAATTAGTAGATTGTTGATTATGCAACATAATTGTGACATAGATTTCAACATAAACTATTCATTGTAATATTTATATTTGTTGTACATCAATCATCTAGTACACAGATCTAGTTCTAGCTATTCGTAATTAGAAAAGTCATGAACAATCACATAAAAAGAAATACAGACACAGATTTTTAACGTGGTTCACCCAAAATTTGGGCTACATCCACAACAACTGACTTCTTTATTATTATTTTTTCAATTCATCTCAAGCTTGTGCACTATGCTTACAATAGATATATCAGATTATCCTTCCCCATCCTTCCTAGCCACTCTATAGTGCAAGCCTCTCTCTTCAAACTCTCCCTAAACCTTCATACATAGAATATATCTCATTCTCAGTCTATTCTCTCACCCTCCTCTCACTCTTGGAAAACTTCATCCTTTAGCCACCTATTCTACCTGACCCATTACATATTTATACATAGAATTTAGGGCTCAAAGCCCTATTCTCGTATCCCCCAAAAACCTACGAAAACTCATTGTTTGGGCATGTTTCTCCTATATTTTCACCTGCATGCTTATTTTATACTCTCGACTAATATCCTTCCTTCCTGATACCCCCAATAGGGGGACTTTTATAGACCTAAAATTCCCTACTCATGCATACATGGCATTGGTCCTCCTACTTGCATAATTTTTGAAATCACTACTGAGGAACTCTATTTAAAAAACCAATTTTTAGAGCATGTACGTTCCTTGCTTCACTAATACCCACATACATACGCTTTCTTCATGGTAGACATCCCACACACAAATGCTTGATGCACACTAAAAAACCCACGTATACCTCCAAAAGTTGCAAAAATTTAAATGTTGTAAGGAATTTGGTGGAATTTATGGGATTTTGGAGGTTTCCCAACAAATTCATTTGTTATAGCCCGTCCCCCAACCAAATAACCATCCTTTTGTCATATAAAAGGAGGTATTGGGGTATCATTCCACAACCAATCATTATAAAGGTGAAACTATGGCCAATTTCCCTTCCTTTCCTTGCCCAAGCATTTGCAACCTTTTGTCAGTTATTGCCTCAACATTCCCTCTCGAGCCCCTTTTATTCCATACAATCCATTCCCTTCCCTCGAGGTGATCTGTAGATTGTGAGAAGAGGTTATTGAAGGTGCACTTGGAGCATTGTTAATAGTACCCCTGACCAGGTTCACGAAGCATCAACCTGCAAGGTTGTAAGCTTCAATCTTTGATTAATGAATAAAATAATATCTTTTCCCTATCCCAAATGATGATGTTTTATGTATTTTCTTTGATTTATACATAACAATTGATATCAAAACCTAATATATGAATAGAAATAGCATGCTTGTAGCCTTTTTTTCCTAGTTCTAGATGCAGGTCATCCTTGGGAGGAGACTTGCAGGCTTGGTATCTATAAAGCTTGAGGACATCATCACAAAATGTTGAATAAAAGGTACGATTAGTGATCTTCTCTTCCATTGATTTCTATTCATCTATTTTGGTATGTTTGGGGTAGTGTAGAAACTAGATTGACTTTTAGGGATTCATTTTCTTTGTCTATACTTTAAACCCTGTTATAGTTATAGGGGGATTTTCCTGCTAGCAGAATTGGCAACACCATTGGGGAGTCTCTCTAGAGTTTTTAGGGAGGTTTTTTGGGTTGTTGATTGTCTTCTTGTTTTCCTTTTGCATTTCAGTCAAGTTTATTGAGTCTTTTAAGGGTTTATTGTCACCTACAAGGTGCATACCAACTTTCCCTGCCATGTTAGTTTTCCTTGTCTTTTTATTTTTGAAAATTCTCATAGGTGTACGCACCCTGGTTTGGGACAGCCTGCATACATATGCTCTCTTCACAGTAGACAACTCATGTACATACACAAGATGTTGATGCAACAACCCACATATCTGTGTTTTGAAAGTGATTTTTTTAACAAAGAGAGAGTTTGTCTCTTTCCTAATAGAAGTTCAGACTTCTTAGGACTTTCTTGAACCAGTCAGAGTCTCTTTCTTTGGCCATAGCTTGGGTTAAAGTTTCAGTTAACTTGTTACTTAGTTTTCTTTTCTTTTCCCTAAATAGTTTAGAGAGAACTATCAAGTTTTAGATCCTCCTTTTTGGTTTCTTAGTTGAATCCCTGTGATCCACAGTTGGCTTAGGATCTTTATTAATCTTGTTTTCAATTTTATCTTTGTTCCTGTTTCTTGTTTTGAAGAACAAAAAAAAAAAATTTNAAAAAAAAAAAAAAAAAAAAAAATCTTGCATTAAGTTTGGTAAAGTAGTCAAGGTTGTTATTTGAAAAAGAAAAAGATTCTTCATTTCAAAGTTCTTTCTGATTTCTTGAAATACAAGTAGTTTTTCTTAGTCAAATGGAAGCAAGTTTTAGGATTTCTTCATTTACAAGATCTTGAAATATTGATTAGAAAAGTTGAATTTTACAAAGAGGTTTTACAAGCTTTGCTTTAATTTCGAAGTATCTTTTGCTTTCAAATTCTTTAAAGTTCTCTTCCTTATTCGTCTGTTCATAACACCATCAGTTGCACTACCGCACCCTTTGTGTAAATCAAGCCTTAAAATTAACGCTTAACTTAAAATATATTAGACTTTATGTTTGTAGGGTTCACCGACTAGTTTAGGGTTTTAGGGCATTGAATAAGGTGTGAAGAGGAAACTCTTCAAGGCCACTTTAAAAAAAACATTGGAGTCTGAGATAGGGAGTGTTTTAATTCCAACTTTGTAAGAGTTAGTCGGGACCCCTCTCTAACACAGGGGATAAACACGAGGTCACATGAGGAAAGGAAGAGGAGATAACCCCTCCAAAGACAGACTAAACATAGTGGGGATTGTATATTGGGGGTCCTTCTCAGGAACAATACCGATCGCATTTTCCTATGGAGCTTCATGGTCCTCGAATCCATTCAATATCCTCAGTTTTCTTCTAGACCAATTTCTTTTGACACCCTTGAAGGGATTCAAACATGTTATCCTACTCATTACAATCATCTTGATTGTCGATTGTACCCTCCCGGTGACTGAATGCGAGCCGGAAACCTATTTGCCCATATTTTATAGACTTACATAGGTGACTGTGGGGGTATACCGCAGTACCTAGGGTAGACGTCAGATCACACTTTGAATATTATACCCAAAGGGTGCTTCCATGTTTGAGTTTTACTTACACTGGTTAGTTTCTCTAGTGTTGATTGGTGTAACCATCCTTCCCACTAGTTATTCGAATACTTGATTTATCTTTAGGAAACCTTTTAGTGTGTGATTTGTGTTCGATGCTACTCAAGCCTTACTGTGTCATTTAATCATTCCACAAAGTGAAAGATCAATGGCTTCATCATTTGGGAAGGCTTCAGATCATGTTGTATGTTACTTTGGAACCACCTCTGCCATAATTGAGATGAAGAATTGATCAATAAGGATCATTTGAGGCAACTAGGCTGCAGGAAACTGTGCTCGATCCTGCTCCGAGAGGAGACTTTTTTACTCTGGAGGAATCCATCATTTATGACCTTGAGGCTGAACGTTTCATGCCAAAAAATCCTCCGATTACTGACTTGTCAACGTCGATCTTGATTCATATTGTCCCCCTCAAGGTGACATATTCTGAGTGCCAAATAGTTCTACGGGATAAAATGGAAGCGAATGTTGCTACTTTGTATGGGAGTCCCCATACTCCTGTTATGGCTACTAATGGAGGGGGAATCCTACCTCCTCCCCCACCTTCTCCAGTCAGGACCTCAATTGTTCTGACTCCCACACTTGTGGGAAGTACTCTGATACATTTAATGGCTTTGACCACTCTTTCGTTTACTTAGAACACGACGAGTGCTCCTTTCTCATATGGGATGCCCGACTTTGATACGAAATTGGTCCTTACTTATTCTACCTTACAGACCATGGGTCTGGGGGTAGGGAGCTCAAACGCTCCATTGGAAGGGTCAACTATGGGAACCAATACCGATTTTAATGCTATCTCTTATGGTGGGGTTCATACACCTCCTCCGTCCCCTTAGCTCAGTGGTTCTTTTTAGCACCCAATCGGGCCTAATGCTAATTATCCCTTGTTTGGTGGATGAAGTTTAGGACCTTCCTCTTACACAACGTTGGTTGGATCCATGTCATTCTCTTTGTTTGGTGCATTTGGAAACAACACTTTTTCTTCAATCGATTTCTCGACGAGGGGAAACCCCATCTTGGGTCAACAAAACCTAGTGCAAGGTGCCATTCCTTCACAGGGAGTGACGACTAAAGTAAACTCCACACATGGTATTTGTAATCCTTGGAAGAGCTCGTTTCCCTCGCAAGGAATTTTAGTTGGGGGTAACCATTTCAATACTCAATGGAACCCCGAGAAAGGCTCTATACCCATGTCTGTCGGATCGATCGGGGGCATCCCCTTCCTAGTTCCTTGGAACACAACATAGAGAGAAATCCCTATGCAGGCCATGTCATCCAATTTTGAGAGTTAGTCGATCACGCCTCAATAGACGCAATTTACTTTTGTTGGTCAAGACCACAATTTCTACCAAAACCCTGGACAATAGTACAACTTTTCCTGGAAACCTGGTGCAGTCAAAATCTAGGGCCCTCTTTTCTTGTAAATAAATCACAGCCGAAACTACCCTTTCTAGAAACTCTACATTTGTCGGACTTGTTGAGATTACTGAATGACCCGATCTATCACAATACACATTGCCCCCCCATGTCGACCAAGTTTCCTTTGGATATTCTGAAATTTTAGTGCAAGCCTGGTGAAGATCCAGGTGATCATGTTTCTACCTTTCACTTGTGGTGCTCACCAGATTCACTGAAGGACGACCTTATTTAGTTGTTCCTTTTTCAACGCACTCTTATAGGGTGCGTTGTGAAGTGGTATATTGAGCTCAATGGCTCAAGTTACTCTTGCTTTAACTACTTGGTGATGGTCTTCTTGAACCATTTCCAGTTACCTGTGAGATACGATGTCGACACCGAACTGTTGGCTAACTTTGAGAAAACCAAGGCTGACCACATCTCTGATCATATCCGAGAATGGTGGCGAAGAAAGAGCTTGATTAAGGTCAAGGTCCCTCCTTATTTCTTTCTTGAGTGATTCTTGAAGTCTTTGGTTTCCTTTATATCCAAGGATGTAGTGATGTCTAAGGTGTTTTTAGAAGAGGAGGCTATTATGAGAGACCATTAGCTAGAATTGATCTACTCTTAGTCTAGAATGGTCTACGAGATCTTGCCAGATGCACCACCGTCTACTCTCGATAAGGCCAAACAAAAGTCTAGGCCCCATGTCGATGGAATTGTGGGCTAAAAACAAAGCAAGTCCATGGATCTGTTTTCAAATTAGTTGTAACAATTGTTGATACAACAGACTATGGCCAACTAGAATTCTAGTTTGACTATCCCCTCTACCCAGACGTCGGATGTACACAGTGTGTATTCCATGAATCCCAAGTCTAACCAGCACACCGAGGGAAATAAGAAACAACAAAATAAGAAGGGTAAAGGGGATAAAAAGGAAACCAATAATGCTGGCGGGGGGAAAAAGAAGAAGAAGAAGTCGAAGTATCTGTTTAATATCTGCATGGAAGACCACCCGACTCACCTATTCCCTCGGCTTGTAGAAGTCTAGAAGATATTAGCACAGAAATAGCCTGCTATGTTGACGAACCATTTTCCACAAGGGAAAAATATGGCTTAGGCTTCCACATCTACAATCATGGTAGGGGGTAGTCAGGGACCCCCAACTCCCACCAATAATAACCAACCACGAACATTTACATGATGAACACTGTTGCTCTTTTATTGACCAGGACTCGTGACTACAAAATGTTGGAATCTGTAGATAAGGGAAAGGAGGCCACTAACCCATAAAATCCTCTCCAAATTGAAAAGGCGGTGGGAGAAACAATCACTTGCATCCATAAAGGTATGTTTAATAAGGATTCCCATAATCCAAACACGAGGGCCACTCAAAACTACTCCATCATGGAGGATCTGGAACAAACCCCTTGCACAATGTCTGCTCTGGAGGTCCTCCATAGTTTCCCCTCACAGAGAAAATATTTATTGTCCGCCTTGGAAGCGACAAAGACTAGTAACCCATGAGAGATCATTTTTTGTCCAACCGACTTAAAACTTCATCTTCCTCACCATGTTTCCTTTCAAATAGTAGTGGCCTACACCATGAAATATTTTATGTGGAACATTTTCCATACGATGGTTGATGAGGGTGCCTCAACTTGTGTTATTTCATTGGCATGGTGGAAGGACATTGGCCAAGTTAAGTTGTCTCTATCACCTACGTTGCTTATGGGTTTTTATGGTCAGTCGTTTATACCACACGGAATAATTACTTCCTTTCCCATGAAGTTAGGGGGTGGAATTATGTGTGTTGAAGTTGAAGTGGTCGATGCACCTCTCAACTACAATATTTTTTTAGGATGAAGCTGGATGTATGCGATGCATGTTGTGGTTGTCACAGTTTTTCAGTTTTTTTGCTTTCCACATGAGGGATGAATAGTGACCATTGATGAGTTGTCCTTTTCTCATCCTAACCCCTCATCAGGGGATTCCATGGTCCCGATGTTTGATAACCTGCAACCTAGAACTGTCAACTTAGGTGTCGAGTTTTTTCCATCATTGATGGTAACATTTGATTACCTACCACCTTCCAGCGATGTAAATCTTATATCAGGGATATTTTCACGACCCATTAGCTTTACCTTCCCCATCAACTTTGATGGAAGGGATAGGGCACCTTGGCATGGCCATGCCCTTATCTACGACCAAGGTTGCGTACAACATTTTCCAGCAAGCCTCAACCAAACCAGACATGGCTCCCTCACAAGAGTTAGATCCAGTTCTCGATCCTATTTGGGCTCAGGATTCTCTCACCACACAATATCCTTTAGACATGGTATCGCCCTTCAATGAGGTGATTATCAAGGTAATGATTGGTCCCAATATACCTTGGGATGATCTACATCATAGATCGTATTTTCTTCCTGATCTTAGAAGAGTAGAGGCGGGAGATTTTGTTCTGACCATGAATGGAGATAGCCCTTCTCCTATCAATCCTCTGGCTATGCACGAAGATTACACTGAGGGTAATATGGAAAGAATTGCTACAATGATTCGAATCAATATCTCCAAAACCCCTGGCATCTTGGAGAATGTTCTCCTCGGAGAGGATTGCTCCCCCGAAGAGATTCAAACTTACACTGATCTATTCAAGGAGTTTCGCGACATTTTTTCCTGGTATTACGAGGAGATGCTAGGCATAGAACTAGGAATTGTTGAACATGAAATCACAACTCATATTGATGCTAAACCGGTCTGACAGAAGCTTCATTCGGTCAATCACTGAAAAGTGGCAGCAATCAAGGAAGAGGTAGAGAAAATTCTCAAAGGCGGTTTTATATACCCCGTACAATTGACAGAATGGGTGTCAAACCCAGTCCCAGTCAATAAGAAGCAGGGCACAGTTCGTGTTTGTATGGATTTCCACGATTTGAACAAGGCATGCCCAAAAGAAAATTTCCCAACCCCATTTATCAATCATATTGTCGATGAATGTGCAGGCTGCGAATTCTTTTCATTCATGGATGATTTTTTGGGATACAATCATGTTCAAATCAAACCCAAGGACCAACATAAAATGACTTTTATTTTTCCTTGGGGTACCTTCATGTATCCAAAGATGCCTTTTGGTCTAAAAAATTCTAGAGCTACCTTTCAGTGGGCCATGGTGTTCGTTTTTCATGACCTCAAACATATAGTTGAGGCATACCTTGATGATCTAACATCACGTTCTCACAAGAGATCTGATCATCCCACCCATCTATGACTAATCTTTGAGCGATGACGCTACTATCAAATTCGCTTGAAGCCTAACAAGTGCAGTTTCTACATGACATCAGGTCGTCTTTTAGGTTTCATTTTATCGAGAACAGGGATCATGGTTGATCTGCTCAAGGTTGAGGCGATAGTTCAATTGTCTCCCCCATGCACAATACCCCAGCTTCATAGCTTACAAGGGAAATAAAATTTTCTTCGGTGTTTTTTTGCTAATTATGCCAAGATCACTAAAGGTTTGAGTTATCTTTTGAAAAAAAGGGGTCCCATTATGTTGGGATGAAGTTTCTCAGTGCTCTTTTGAAGCGTTGAAACGTGCCCTAACATCTGTACCTCTGTTCTGGCCTCCTGATTATAACTGATATTTCTTTTTGTATTTGGTTGTTGCGGAGTCGACCATTGGCATGGTCTTGGTTAAGGAAGATGACATTCTCTAAGAGAATGTTATATATTATCTTAGCCAAGGCCTAGTTGGACCGGAACTCAACTACTCTCATGTTGTGAAACTTGTTTTGGCATCTATCCATGTTTTCCAACGGTTCCATCACTACATTTTGCTTTGTAAGACCATCATCAACCCTTTCCAATATGTGTTAACACAATGGGTCATTGGCAGAAAGATTATTGGATGGATATTTATCCTATAGGATTTTGACTTAGATTTTGTTTCTCTGAAATACAAAAAGTCATTGGTCTTTGCCAAACTCATTTCAAAACTGTCGGTCGAGTCTAATGATAACATGCCCGAAGAATTGCCTATCAATGGAGATATTTTTCTAATTTCATGTTCGGACCCCTGGTATGGAGATATACTTGTCTATCTCTAGACTTTGAAGTGCCCCACTTCTACTTCTGGCAATAAGCGTCAACGAATTCGACATCAAGCGCGAAACTATATTATACTCGATGACACTTTGTATCGTCAAGGCATAGATTACATTCTTCGACGATGTCTCACACATGAAGAAGCAAAGATCATTTTGAACGAATATCACACCAGAGCATGTGGAACGCATTTTTCTAGGTTGGAAACAACCCAAAATATTCTACGTGCAAGTTACTTTTGGCCCTCATTAATAAAATATTTTGTGGAGGCGGTCAAGAAGTGCCACCCATGCCAGATCTTTTGTCGGAAGATGTGGGCACACCCTGCTCTTATGGTTCTCGTCATTTTTGTTGGTCCTCTCACCAAGTGGGGGATTGACTTTACTACATATCACTCAAATTCATCCAGGGGGCATCGTTACATCATCGTAGCAGTAGACTACTTCACGAAGTGGGTCAAAGCTATGCCAATGTTTAGCAATGATGGTGAAACCATGACTTTTTTCATCTTTAATCAGATAGTAGAAAGGTTCGGTATCCCGAAGGAGATTGTCACTGACCATGGCAGTCACTTCCATAATAGAATGATGATTGAATTAATGTCAAGTATTGGGTTGAAATAGGAACATTCATCACCCTATAACCCGCAAGTGAATTGTCAGTTTGAAGTTGTGAATAAGTCTCTTAATATTATTCTTAAGTGGATGATCAATTCTTCCAAGTCAAATTAGCATTTGATGTCGTATTGAATGTTGTGGACCTATCAAACATCTGTGAAGATTGCCACCGATTTTTCACCTTTTGAACTCGTATACAAGATGGAAGTAGTCTTACCTATTGAATGTCAGATCCCTTCTTTAAAGTTGGCAGTAGAGTTACTGCTAGACACTTCACCTCTTGAGGAATGCCTTCTATATCTCGATAACCTCGATGAGCAGTGCCGTGATGCAGCCTTAGCCAATGAGGCTCATAATCAACAAGTCAAGTGTCAGTATGATCGGTCCATTCACCCTAGAATTTTATCTGAAGGTGATCTTGTCCTAGTCTATGATCAAGAAAAAGATCCCCTGGGGGCAGTTAAATTCAAACCCATGTGGTTCAGACTATTCATGGTAAAAGAGGTCTTAGAGAAGGGCACTTACCGTCTGGTTTATTTTGAGGGAAATTATTTAGCGGAGCCTAGAAATGGGATCTACCTTAAGAAGTACTACTCTTAGGTTGGTCACCTGGGTGGCTTCTTGTATATATGTATAGTATTTTATACATTTTTTGTCTTTTTTGTCTTGTGGACGTGTAATTATTTATGTCTTTTTCACTGTGGCAGATGTCAAGTGAATCGGAGGTTTACTTTGGGTTCATAGAAGGCTCTAGCCAACACACTCAGAGTCTTTCTTCCACAACTTGGGTGATTTTCACACGTGGAGTCTAGTTGCTATCTTCCAGAGGTATGTTTCTAGGCGACGCAATAAATAATGTTGTCGAGTACATCAAAGTGATAGAATTTATTTGTGATACTTTGTCACATGGAATTTCTCGCCTCTAGGTTCACCTACATGCTCAGCTGGTTGTGTCCCAGTTAAATGGGGTTTAGCACGTTTATGATCCCACTGTACACTGACGATTCCTTAGGGTACGTCTCTTAGAACGATCTTTTGATTACATTATGTATATCCATGTTCCTAGGAGATTTAATCATTTAACAGATACTCTAACTAATTAAGTTTTATATTGGCATGTTGCTCACATATAAAAATAAAATCACACACATACACATGTAATTACATTTGTAAAAAATGTTATCGATAAAGCAAGAAAGATATATATATATATATATATATATATATATATATATATATATATATACGAGTGTGTGTGTGTGTGTGTCCAAAAAATAGTGTTATGAGTACAAAAGTGAGTACAAAATCGTCAAAAGTCATTGCTCTACATCGCTGGGATTACGCCCACAAAAAATATATATAGTACAAAAGGTGCCCTCCACACATCAATGGTTAGACACTATCTAAGGTCGAGGCCTATTGGCCCTGCTATAATGAATGATGACGTTTGCAAGACGTCAGAACAGCTAGACACAAGTATGAGGCACCCCTACTACATGTGGTTGCATAGCCGGGGGACATCCTCAATCTCAGTGATAGGAATGACACGAGTGAGCACAATGAGGGTTCTCTCCACTCGTCGTAAGACTTTGTTAGCCTATCTGAATGGGGGTCCTCCCATAGTTGTTGGTGCTCCTGGCGCTACTAGTCTAGCCTCTAGTCGAGGACGATGCCAAGTCCTAGCGAAATCTTCCGATCGAACAAGCCCTACATATGTACATAACAGATTCACAATTCAATACTCTATACACACATAAAAAGGATATATATGAAAATTAAAATTTTAATAAACTTTTAAAATATATGTTACCTATCTCTCCACGCTCCTCGCCGAGAGGCATAGGAATGTCTGGATCTCTTATGAAACTGATCCGTGCATAGGGGTAATCCTCAAACATCGAGATCTAATGTGCCCACTAGTCAAAAAAATTGTTATCGAAGGCCTCTATATTCCTCCCCCCACCCTATCTAGGAAGTAAAGCTACCCACCTTCTCACTTCTGGGAAGGAGGCTACATTCCCCCGTACTGTCTCTCTGGGACTAAGACTGGGCACCCTCTCAAAGAATAAGGAGCATAGAATGGTACCAAAACTGAAGTTCTTGTTGGTACGCCGATGACACTTTGTGAGTTGTCTCTTCATGCATACAAGCATGGTGGTACTCCAGTCAAAAATAGTTTCCTCCAAACATTGAATGGCACAATGCATATGTGTGCATGAGGCCTGATGGAGTGTCACAGATCCAGTAATCTTCCCAATCAGAAGTAGGATCACTCATAAAGAGAGGTTGGTGATCTTGTGGATCAACACTTGAAAACCTACTTTCTCAGTGCCAGCCTCATAGTACATGCTGATGTAATCCTCAATGTTGAACAACCCCAGAGGAAAATTCCTCAAGTTGATTGGTTTCCCTCTTCTTGAGAGGCTGGTTAGAAAGTATACATCTTTTGTAATCAGGGTCATTGATTGACCCTCCAACATAAATTCCTCTGCGTCGGGATGCCCATACTCCATGAGAGCATTGAGCAACCTCAGTTGTGCCCTCATAAATGGACATCGGAAGAACTTCCATAATCCGCACTGTTTTAGTGTGGAGATGGCCATAGGATCCTCCTCGACCAAGATGTCAAGCTCCTCATGCTCTATCTCCCTCCAGTGAACATACATCCTATCACATGACAAAATTGGAGCAGAGTTAATTCTTTCTTTTATATTTTTTCAATGCAAAGGAGGGTGTACGCGATATGCTTACTACATGGTCATGTATGTACGTGGGTTGCTTATTATTTTTCCCAATTACATATGCGGTCTTGCCTTGGAAAACCCACGTACACGTAGGCACACCCTTTTTACAAGAGCACTCCCCTCCAAAACTAAAAATTAAACTAAGAAGGAAGTATTGAAATGAAATAATAGGTAGTTTGTTCTTACTTGATCCAAATAGAAGTTTGTTTCGTCCACTGTAGCTCCCAGAATCCACTCTTTTAACAAAGGGGTTTTTTGACCTTTTGGTTAATTTCCAATTTTCAATGGTAAAAATGAGTTGTCCACCTCTATTTATAGAAGTTTTTGGCTCTTTTCTCTTTGTCATTTTTCTTGTCTTGGTGGTTACTCAAACTCACTTCTAATTTTTCTATTGGTCGTTTTGGTACTTTTTTCCTTTCATTTTAGTAATTATTTTTGGGATTGGTTACATTTTTTACATCCTTTGGTAAAAGTCGTTTTTTCCAACTTTTGCATATAAGTTAGGATTTTATTCCCACTTTCTGTATCTCGTTGTATTTTCCTCTTTGCCATAGGATTTACCCCACCTAAGTGCAACACAAAACCTTCTATATTGCTCTATAATTGTCATTATTAGGTGGTAGAGACTACATTTACATGGATTCCCTAGGTAGATCCTTTGCTACAGTTTTGGCATCCATGCTATCAGTTCTGACTATAGGCTTGGGAGTCCTCGAACAATCCCGTCATCATTACATATTGAAGCCTCATTATTTTTTCTAATCATCATTCTTGGCCTTACCCTTGGGACTCCCTAATGAGCACGCTTTGTTGTCTTTCAATCTCACTTTAAAATTTGAAAGAAACATCCACCAAGACTGTATTTATTCTTTTCAATATCGTCTGGATTACTTGAGAAAAGTATCCCCCTGGAGTCTTCTTTAAGTCCTTTTCAGACTCTCAAAAAATGAAAATATTGTCGAGCAATCTTGTTTCCCTTCACGCTCTCCAAAATCAAATTTGAAGGCACATTTGTCTGGCGGTAGTTTACCCCTTTTTCAGTTCGGATGGATAGTTTTACAAATAAAGGTATGCTCTAGGAACTTGGGTTCACTAGAAGAGTATTCTCAAGCATAAGTTTAACCCATTTTCGGGCCTGAGGGACTAAATCTTTGAATGGTTTTGGTTTATCACCTTTTTTGGGCCTTGGATATTACTTATGGAAAAG
>ML798521.1:246407-273994 GCA_009831015.1 Picea engelmannii | reverse complement strand
CCCCCCCCCCCCCCCAGAGTCCATTGTTAAGCTCTTTTCAGACTCCCTGAAATTGAAAAGATCGTCGAGTGACCTTTTTCCTTCACACTCGTTAAATTTCTCTAGAAGAACATCTACTGGCATGAGTTTAACCCTTTTTCCAACCAGTAGATTATAGCAGAAAAAGGTACACCTCGGGAGATTTGTCTCACCGAGAGAGTTCTCCTCAGTTACTTTTATACTTTTTCGAGCTAAGGATACTAAACTTAGAAAAAGGTTGTGATTCCATAGTTAATCTATTTTCCGACTCCAAAAAATTTAAAATATTGCCAAGTGATCTTGTCTTTTTCAAATTCGTTAAAATGGTTTTGAAAATACATCTTTTCGATGCAAGTTTAACCCTTTTTTGAACTGATTAGACTAACTATGAAAAAGGTACTCCCTAGAGTCTTCTTTAATATTTTTCCAGACTCTCTAAACATGAAGAAAACTATCGAGCTTATCTTCTTTGGGCTCGTAAAACTTTAGATAGAAGGGGTCTTGTTGATTCATGCTTAATCTCATTGTGGGTCTCATATTTGCATCTTTGGCCTATTGTCGGCTCCATGTTTATCTCAACAGAACCTTTGAGGAATTCCTTATACGCAAGCCTTGCAACAATTTTTGCCTTTGCAATTTGACACCTTGACCCATGAAGGAATTTTCCCCAAGTGTCCTTATCCTACACATGTGTCCTTGCCTTGAGCATTAGTATGTTCCATGTGCTTGGAACCAGTTTTATTGCTCGTGACACTCATTCGTCCTTTGTAACATAACATTATTTTATTATTTTTCAAGTTGTAACATACCCAACCACCGACAAGCCGGGGTACATTACCTTCAAGCCACCCTCGGACTTTTTTCTCTTATCAATACCCTTTTAAATTAATAAGGATACATAAAAGAAAAGGATTTAACGACATGAACAACAATAACCAGTAAGCACACATATTCTAAAGATTCAATTAAACGATAATTAAATACACAACGAAAATACATCCATATACAGGTAGATAATACCATAACAGAGATCACTTATCTTTATAAAAGAAGACACCAACTGGCTGCAGACCAAGGACATTCCACCCGAACCGTATACGTTACTGTTCCAAATCTCAATACTAGAGTCACCCCCGAGCCAGGGATGTGAATCAATAAGGATGGCTCTAGAGTGTTACTTGGATTTCCAAACCAGTTCACACTCAAGCTCTCACGGGATTTCCTAACACTCACAACAATCCAAGTACCCAACTCTCTTCTACCCAGCTTGCACCACCCAAGAGAATGGACCTCCACCCTTCTTTTCCATGTAGTCCCTCAGGCAGTCCTTCTCCTCACAGGGCTCCAACACAACTGGTATAGAATCTCAATGTTAGGAATCTCAAGACTCGTAGCTGTGAACAAAGTTGGACACAAGCCAATGCATCTCAGACATCCAGGCCTCAAGTGGTGGCTGGATCACACCAACGACCACTACAACCAACAATACAGTGGCTAATCTTCGACAGTTCAGTTCCCTTTCCATAAATCAAGATGTGGGTGAGGATGGAATGAATGAACGAGTGAGCAAGCAAATAAATAAGTGAACGAGCTATCAGCCGAACCCCTCATCAAACCAGAGGTGGGTTTAAGTAAATCATGGGGAATCAAGAACCTCCTGGCCTTGCCCAAGAATCCCACTTAACTAATCCTCCCCCTTATAACAAAGGGTAAATAAAAATAGGAAATACACATTTATCCCCTCAAGCCCCCTCTCTTGTGGAATCATAGTCCCCTATAACTCTAGTCCTTGTCTGTCTAGTAGCCAACGATGTATGTATTATTAATAATGATCAAAACATTAAATTTATTGGGCACACTGGCCTTTTAATAATTGTTTGGGAACTCTGGCCTCTTAGCAATGTAACAATACATTATTTAAAATGGGGGTTCGAAACCCAGGGTGTTACATCCCCTCCCCCTTATTTTGGCATTGTCCTCAGTGCATATACAAAATAGAGATCAAAATCTCAAAATTTATTCAAAAATCTGTGGGTACTCTGCCCGCACGACATATTCATGCTCCCAGGTAGCATCTTCAGGACCATAGCAGGTCCACTGAACTTTTACCAGCTCTATAACTCGATTCCGAAGAATTTTGACCTTTCTGTCCAATACCCGCACTGGTTGAACTGAAAGTCTCCCTCTATCTCTACCTGAAACAAATGCCAATCAATAACATGGTTAGGATCATGTACATATTTATTTAGTAAAGAGACATGAAATACATTATGCACATTCATAGAAGAAGGCAATGCAAGCATGTATGCAACTGGCCCTATTATGTCCAATATTTCAAATGGACCGCAGAATCTGGTTGCCAGTTTTGTACAACTACCCAATTTCAAAGAACTTTTCTTGGGCTTCACTTTCAGAAGCACATGCTCCCCTACTTTAAATTCTCTATCCCTCCTATTTTTATCTACATAAAATTTATGTATATCCTGAGCTGTCTTTAAATTCTTCTTGATCTTAACCATTTGGTCTTCCATATCCTTGAGCAACTCTGGTCCAAGTACCACTCTGTCTGCTGGGTTGTCCTAGCTCACTGGAGTATTTCATTTCTTACCGTAAAAGGCTTCAAATGGGCTCATTTTCAAAGAAGCTTGATACCCATTATTATATGCAAACTCAACCAAGTGTAAGTAATCTTCCCACTTAGATGGATTATCCATCACATACATTCTCATCATGTCTTCAATTATTCGGTTGACCCTCTATGTTTGTCCATTTGACTGGGGATGGTATGATGTGCTAAAGTTTATATTTGTACCAAATCCCTTAAACAATCCCCTCCATAAATTGGAGGTAAACTTTGTATCTATGTCCGAGACAATTGTCCTAGGTATCCCATGCAACCTAGCAATCTCTCTCATGTAAATTTCTGCAATATTAGTCGATGTATGTGTTCTCTTTACATACACAAAATGAGTAGCCTTTGTTAATTTTTCAACCACCACCATGATGGAATCATGTTGCTTATTCGTTCTCGGTAATCCTGTGATGAAATCCATGGTGATCACTTCCCATTTCTTCTCTGGAATGGGTAAAGGCTGTAGCAACCCTGTTGGATGCCTATGTTTAGCTTTCACCTTCTGACATTCCATACATCGAGCGATGTAATCAACAACATCCTTTTTCATTCCCGGCCAAAAGAATTGGCTTCTTAATGTTGTAGTTGTTTTCTGGTAACTAGGACGTCCAACATAAGGAACATCATTCATTTCCTTCAATACCAAATTCCTCATTTCTCCGGAACCAGATCAATGGTCATATATGATCCTTACATCTATCCTTTCATTGCTTAATCCGACGGTAAGGACTTAATCAAGAAATGAGATGGATGGCCACCATTTACTTCTGGACTTCGGCTATTATGCTTACGCTATCCTTCCACTATATTTTGATCAACGGTTGAGAGTACACACTAGATTAGATCGACGGTCGAAATATCCTTCAGGTCTCTGGACTTTGTAGATTTTAAATCTCAACCTCTTCTTTCCTCCGGAGTGATCACCTGCTAAGTAAGTCATAAACGGTGGGGATCTCTTGCTGTAGGTTAATGCTTCCACTTACACTATCCTTCCACTGTAGTAGATTGACAATCGAGAACGCTCCTGACGTGATCTTTAGATCGGGCGTCTCATGTCCACTTCGGGACTTCGAGGCTTTGGGCAAGTGCTGGTGGTAGAACTCCTGAATTAATTCTCCCAGAGTGACGTAACTTGCTTACATCACTTGTTTTCATGGAAAGAGTGAATTTCCTCTTGACGCTTGTCGTCATCTGATTATGCCATGTGTATTTGCTGACGTGGTCCGCTGACATGTTCTGCCACATGTCTTTTGTTGTCGTGGTCTGCTGACGTGGTCTTCCACATGTCTTTTGTTGTCATGGTATGCTGACGTGGTATGCCACATGTCCTTGTAGACGTGGTCTATTGAAATGGTCTTCCACTTGTCCTTATTGACGTGGTTTGCTAACCAACAACCCTGATCCAATGGTCATCGTATGTCCTCCAAATCTGATGGTCCTTATTCATTTCGGATTTCCGGGCTTCGGGTATTTTGAATCTCAAAATGAATTCTTGAAGTGAGATTTCTCCGGAGCGTAACCTCCTCGCAACTTTAGACCCGAACTAAACGTTGTTCGTTGATCATGTTCTTAGATTTTGGCTCGATCTATATACGGTGCAACTCTTCTAGCTTATCCTATCCTTCCACTTAGGATGATCCAATGGCTGACGAAAATTCGCATAAATGAGATCTCAGATCTTTTACCTCGCTTATCCTATCCTTCCACTCGAAATGATCCAACGGTTGAAGAGAATTTGGGTTTGATCTGACGACTGATGGGTATTTGGTTAATCGAATTCTTAATCGTTTTGTCCCACTTATCCTTTCCTTCGACTCAAAAGTGATCCAACGGTTGTGAATATTTCTCGAAGTAGATCCACGATCAAGGATGATTGCAGAACCACAACTTGTGAGTGATTTAACTCGTCACCCAAACTCTGCAATTGGAAGTTGTGCATTGTTGGTGAGTCAACCACAATCATCGATCTTCGAAGCTATAAGATCAAATGGTCCTGACTAATTGCGAGATTGGAACTAGCATGATATTTAATTCTCCTTTCGATCTCTGCAATTCATCCCTGTTGTTGATCTAGCGATTGCGCATCCGACTGTTACAACTTAATCTGACTTAAAATGATCACTTATTGGATCAACGATAGTCGTCGATATCCGAATCTATGAGATCTGACGATCTAGACCAATTGTGGGATTAGAAATAGAGGGTTGTTTAATTCTTCTTTCTCTCCCTGCAATTCATCCCTGTTGTTGATCTAGCTTGCAGATTTGACGGTCATGATCCTCCAACAATCCTCAAGCCCACAGTCACTCATATGACTAACATATGTAATATGAGATGATCAACACGGTCAATTTCTTGATTGGACGGTTGCTAAGGCTTCTCACCTTTTCCTGTACATTGGTCGACTTCTCAGTCTTTCCATCGATCAGACGACATTTCTAGAATGTTCTCTTCATTCGCTAACTCTCCTGAGCTTTAGTAATTGTTTGTGCATTCTTTTATGCATTGATAGTCAGTCGCTAATTCTCCTTAGCTTTGATCATAGGAACATTGTTGATCCTATCGTGATCAACAATAATCACAAATTTCTTTCAGTTAATTGATGTTGACATCAATGACAATATCATCTGTGGTAATTCATCATTAACAACAAATCATCACATCGACTATTGACATCAATGACAATATGTCCAACAGATAATTCCACACAATCCTTGAATGCTTATTTTTCTTATTGGCCATAAATCCAGTACACCAAGCAACTTGTCATGGTCAATCACTAAATTCACCCCAATTGTAGTGGACATTATTCATAAACCACAAACACCATGCATTATATCATCTCCACACCAAAGCTCAATGATTAAGGTTTCAACAGTCTATGAAAATTTAGGTCCACAACCACATCTTACTAGGTTACCCATTGCCTGACCTTACATTCTTGTGTTAGCAGTGCTTCCAAGTTTTTACAAAGTTACACATTGTTTTCATGTTGTATATATTTTGACAGGTGATATCCTCTCTCTTAGGTGTATCTAGCTCTCTAAAAAGACCCCACTCTCCTTGTATTCAAGTCATCTTGCTATCCAACCCACTCATTAGATACCAACTCCAATTCAACTAATGACACATGCTTCCTCCTTGGATAGCTCACCCCTTCACCTGATGCCCCTTCTCATTATCAGTACAAACACTAACCTTCTCTTCAACATGGCCATCACAGTTCCCTTCTTCATAATCTATATGTTCTCCTTTTCCAGCAACAGATCCACTAGACTTGGTCACAAATTATCAATTCCTATGTATGATGCACACACAGTGTGTTCTCACTCAGTTTGTAGCTAGGGTTATCTTTGTAGTCATATTTTTTTAGCTACCTGGTATATGGTGCATTATTAGCATTATTGATATGTGTAATCTAACTATCATCACCTAACCAATATACGGCGCACTTTCCCTACTCATTCACACACATCTTACATTGATCACACATCACATTGGCATGTTCTTTAGATTTATGTATTATTGTTTATGTTTACCTGCAAGTCCTCTAGTGTTGCCTCCATTTCATCACCTCATATGGATTATTTCTTTTGTGTTGCATATGCAGTTTCCTATCATCCCCATTGCCACGGGAAACACATACAATCTCTATTGCACCCTAGATCTTTCTTAGTACCTTGATTGTTATTTTGCAGCATGGTTGTTTACTTCTCCCACGAGTTGTGAACATTTACATTAGATGATTGAGAGACTTCTCTATTATTCAGATCGCTCGAAATATCCATAGTGGTCATTTTGAATAATGGATCTGATTGGAGATCCAAAACGTTGACTCTTCAAAATGTCCACTATGGATTTTCCAAGCGATCTTAATAACTATTCATAACACAAAAATCTTAAAAACTAATGAATTATCTATTCTTAGATGACACAATGATATGTACAACCATACCTTTAGCTACTTAGGAAATACATTGTAAATCAAGCTCTCTTCTATCCATGGTCACTACCTTCTATCATCTAAAGCCTTCCCAACACTTTGCTTCTAGCTATCTTGATTCATGTTGATTCTATTATTATTCTCTCTCTTTTTTTTTATCAGTTTATTGCTTCATGTTTATCACACTAAAACTCAAATATGTGACTCTATGCCCATTAAATTTACACGTAAACCATTATGGTGTTACCTTATCTCAACAATACACCATTTAAATATCCCTTATAACTCTTTAACCCATTTTTTTTTTGGTTTCTAGTTTCATATTTAAACTTCCCTCTTCAACCTAAAGTTTTGTAAATCTAAAAGTAAAACTCAAATATGTGACTATATGCCCATTAAATTTACACCTAAACCATTATGATGTGACTATATGCACATTAAATTTACACCTAAACCATTATGATGTTACCTTATCTCAACCGATACACCATGAAAATATCCCTTATAACTCTTTGGCCAATCTAATTTGTAACCCCATTGAAAATATGTTTTGCTTTTTAATGGACTAAAGTTCTTCAAGGGTCGCCTCGTATAATCTATCAAATCATTTACCGATGTCATCGTTTTTTCAAAAGCGAAATTTAAAGTAAAGCCATCGCGAAAAACAATAAGTTTACTTCATGGAACTTTCAATACATGAGACGTACGTGCGTAAACTCAAAGTCATGCAATCTTCTGGCAATCTCTCCCGACGGATATCAATATGAAATATTTTTGAAAGATCATGTATATCTTTTTGAAAAAGATTAAAAATGGTGGGTATACAGACAGACTCTTTAATAAAGTTAAAGTGGCAAATGAAGAGGAAACCGGGTGAAGCAAAACAATATTTCTTCCCATCCCAAAAAAGATGAAGAAGATATACACATAAAATGCCAAAACCAATCCTATAAATAAGTATCCTTAATCAAAATTATTATGTAAAGTGGTAAAACCTTTCTAGTAACCCTTTAATCAACATTACCATTCCAATAAATAAGTATCCTTCAAAATTATTTCATAAGATGGCAAAATTCTTAATCAAAATTACCAAAAGAATAAGTATAAATACTTTTCAATCAATGTGACATAACAATTTTTTGATAAAATCTTTCTGGGTAGTTTCCTTGCTATGCAACATTAAATGTTTTTAGTTAACTGACCTACTCACTATTACATTAGCCCAAATTTACAACTACAAATTTTGCAATTCGATACTGAGTTTTCTCACTGACATTTGACGGCGAGTTTACTGATTCTCTTGGTAAAAAAAATACATTCCATCGATCACAAATATTCCCGACAAAACCATTCAAATCAATATCTACTCTACCATCAAAATTTTGGAATAATTTTATAGGTATCGATATTCTTAGCTGTTAACGATTTCTTTTAAGAAAAGTGATATTGAGTGGGGCGGCGATAATGTCCGAATTCAAACGATTTGACCACTTCTTGTGAGAGGTTGGGAGCATCTGATGTATATAAAGACATGGATGATGCGACATTATCCTCTGGTTGGTGGATTAGGGCGATCCCACTCAACAACCATTAAAATACAACCTCTTTGCCTCATTAATGATTAAGAAATAATACCAAAATTGCGGAGTAATTTGGTCATCCATTACGCACCCACGCAAAACGTGTCTATCTCATTATATCCTGTCAATCCATGACGATGCTGCCACATCCATATTGACAATGTTGTACTCCAAAACATATTCACATGGGCGATCAATAACCAGTCTGCTGTTTAGGTTTTAATGTTGCTGTACAAACTTTAATACTGTTGTAGGTGGTATATACACTCTGGATATATTTTAACTTATATTTAAAACTTTAATACTGTTGTAGGTGGTATATACACTCTGGATATATTTTAACTTATATTTAATATTGTTGCAGGTGGTATATACATTGTGGATATATTTCAACATATATCAAGACAATTCGACAATATATATAACATTAACCGAAACATTAAAACCTGTTCGGCAAGCTGATTATTAATTACCTATCCACATGCCTTGCATTTTAGCAACATAAAATTTTAGGCTGTTTACCTGCGATGGACTCCATCAGGCAGGATTTGGTACTTGAATCATCACTTCCAATTCGGCAACGCTAAGCATTAATCCTCACGCAGGAGCATACTCGACCGTCAGCTTCTCCTCCTAGGTCCGACGGCTCTAATGGCTGTTGAGATTTGGGTCACTGGGGTGAAGTCAAGCCATTTCCAGGACCGTTGGATCTGCTGCCCTCTCCATCCAAACGCTGCTGTTCTCAGTGCATTGTTTGGGGTTCGTTTCATCACGCTTATTAAGGTTGAAGGTAAGCAGTGATCAATATCAAGACTGTTATGTAGTATTGAATACTGATGTAACAAGTGGTATATCAATAGTTGGATTTGAAAATAGTTAACATTTCATTGAAAATAGTTAACAAGTAAGATATAGATTTGAAAACAGTCAACACTCCATTTGGATTGACTGAGCCATGCCATGTATACCTTTTGAGGAAGCGCCCCACTACCAATGGGTGATTCTTTCATTGACAGTGGCTTCTCACAGAGAAGAACGGTGTAGATTAATTCTGGAGCAATCTTTCCTCTTGAGTTTCTCTTTTCAGACAAAAAAACAGATTTAAAACTGGGTAAATTTTCAGGGGTAGTCTGAGTTTTGTATGGATCAAAGTTCCATACATTTCAAAACCTTATCTTAAGAGTTTTGCCCCATTTTAAACCAACCCAAATGCTCAAAAAATCGATCAGAATTCTGGATTGACCAAAAATTTAAAAATGAACAACAGAAAAACTTGCCTGAAAAATAACTAGAGAGAAAAAGATTACTCCCAAATTTGTCCACTCAGAAAAAAAAACGAAGGAAAGAAAAAAATGATAAAGTAAAAGGGAAGAAATGAGGTTTCCCTAAATGATTGGGTGGCTTTCCAAACAAACACAATGGCTTTAGGGAGCATAAAATTTGAACAGAAAAAAGAATAAGGAAGAAAGAAGAGAAAGGATAAAGAGAAGAAGAAGTGAGTCTGTCATTGAAAAGAGGCTCACAGAGATTTGAAGGAGGAGCGAAAGCCATAGGAGGTCTGGAAAAACTTGCTGGGTAGAGCAGAGAGAAGTATGTTCCAGCAAAAGAATTCCATTTTGAACGGAGCTGCTGGTTAAAACGGCTTCCAGTTGTTCCAACCGAGAAAAGAAGCAATACTAGTGGCTGGAAAGAAAAACAGCAAGCCTGTAGCTTGCAGACAGAGGAAACACATTGAGAAGAAGAAGAATAATAATTCAAAGGAAGGAGAACGTAGTTCCAGTAGAGGCTGGGACGAAGGAACAGCTCTGGCTTGAAAGAAAACAGCAAACCTGTAGCTTGCAGACAGACGAAACACATTTAGAAGAAGGAAACGAATTAAGAGAAGGAAGGAGAGCACAGTTCTAGTAGAGGCTGGGAAGAACTATGAGAGGAGGAAGAAGACGATGCAGCATTAATTTGCAGCCAAAGAGGAAGAAAAGTTCACTCAAAGACCATGCTAACAAAGTAAATTGCACCCCTAGTTTGAAGTGGGAAATCCTTTGTGATTCGTGTGATAAATTTAAGTCCAGCCAAGGCTAACCGGCGCGTATCATGTGAGAAAGTGCTTGGCCCTGTAATTTTAATTGTTGTATTGATAAGGCACAAACTGTTTGGCAAGCAAATTAGAAAAAAAAATTCAAGAACAAAGTGTTGAAGCTCATATGTAGAAAATATTTAACTATAAGCAATTTATAAATTAGACTAAAGCAAAGCACACGGCTTAGTTTAAATTGATGAGCTCCAATCTTTATATAGAAATAAATTGATGAGCTCCAATCTTTATATAGAAAGTACATAATTTAATCTGTGTTATTGTTGGATGGAGTTAAATATTATAATAATAATAATCTATTTTTAAGGTCACTGTCAAGCCATATCAAATTGGTGTATGAGATCCCCTTGTTTGTGGGACAAGGGACCCTCTCCACCCAACTATTTCACTAGTAAAGTCTACTGAGGTATACATACCCTACCCCCTCTGAATTTGAACTTGTGACGTCTTAACAATGATTTTTTTTTATTATATAAATATATTTAATTAAATAATAACATGACACTCAAAAAGTGAAAAAATATTATTATTATAATTAGATGCTTCTAACTAATTGCATAGTTCAAACAAAAATGTTTAACTAACTTCACAAGGGAGGAGTGTTCCTCATTCTTCATGCTTGTTGACCGAGCATTCCTCGTCCTCCAAGCTGGTTGGTTGATCATTCATGGTTGCTTGTCTTCCTTGGACACTATGTTGAGTGAGGATGTTCTCATTCCATATCAGTTCCTCTCAATTTAGATCGAAAACTGAGGATAGAAAAGCATCCTCATTTTTCTCCAAAAATTTCAATCACTTTAAAAAGAGCTAAAAAGATGAAAGGTATTGTCTTACATAGACTGCCATGCTGTGGGTATAACAACACAAAAAAGGGAGTTTGGTCACATATGAAAGCTACTTATACCAATATTGAATGGTTGCATTGGAAATAGTCAGCTATCAATGTGGAAATAATACTTGCTAATCTATCATAAACAGGTGGAAGCAAAGATGTGTATTGCAAGTTACGGATTCCCCTAGTCACAACACAAAAGAAGATGTGTATTGCAAATCACACTGTAGTTGTTGTTGACGACCAATGAGTATAGAATCACTTTAGAAACCATCCCATGAGTTGAAATGCAATATTATTATATCTATGAGTCTCTCAGGTGTTGTAAGAAGGCTTGTGAGGCTACGTGATGACTCTTTGATAGGAAGAGTCTTGATGCTAATAATTGGTATGAGGACAAAGTGTAGTACTAAAGAAGATGCTTGAATAATTCATGGATGGACTAGTTCTCCTTATATATGAAAGTGGCTAGGGGGATAAAAGATGCTAAAAGGAAACTATTGATATGTTGAGAAAGTAAGTGTCCATTGGTGGCTACTTATAGATGTCAATATTGAAGGAAGAGGAAATCCTAGTTCATAGAGTTGTGCTAGGTCGCCATTGTTGTAGATGTGACTAGTGTCGTTCATCCAAGTGATAATGATTAACCTAGAATCGAGATGAAAACATGATGTGTGCCATGTGTGTAAGAATGAAACCTCTTTGTTGAGACAAGTGATGAATACAAGAGTGTGCTAGGTTAGAATCCTATATCATATCACCTATAAACCATGTGTGATCGTTGTAGGGAGATGCCTACTGACGATACAAATTGTTGACACCAGGTTCTCCCCTATCTCTCATAGAGGGGGAAAATGCGAGGGCATAGTGTGTAGAATGCACCTTCATGTGCCACTCTATGCCTTCAAGTCATTTCTCAGGCTAAGGGGTGGTACCCTCAATATTTCCTAAGGAAAGAGTCCTTATGTGTCACCCAAGGGAAACCTATTTAATAGATAAATCTTAGAATGGATTTATAATAGAGAAAAATTGTGTATGGAGTCAATATTTGTTATTGATTTCAAACCATAATAGGATGTTGAATTTGAATATGGAGGAAAATCAAAAGGGGGCCAACTACCAAGGGGGGTTTAATAGGATTCATCCATAGGAATTATATTTTGAACCATGGACACCATAATTTAGTTAGGGTGGGAAAATAAATTAGAAACAACAAATATGGGAAGTGGAGGAGGTAGAATCAATTTCCTAGCACATGTTCATCTAATAAAAAGCCAATGGGAAAAACAAGCATGAATCTATTTGCTTATTCAACGTTATGTAAGATGGAAAATGAAGAGGGAAAAAAATAGTATAACTTGCTTGAATTTATTATTTACAAACGATAACAACCTCATCCTCATTTCACAATAAATCCAACAGTTCATTAGTCAAATAATACTTCTAATGTTGTGGACTATAGAAGTCTCAAATCTGAAACAACCATTCTATTAATTAAAATATGCACATGGATTGGGATTACAAAATCAATATTTTGGGCCTTCCCATTTCCCTCACATAGCATGATACTGAAAGAATGTTTATAGCAAGAAAGAGAATAAAGAAGAAGAGAAGTGAAAGGCGGAGAAAACCATTTTCTATTATAGATTCATGATGCTCCATGCAAATCTTCAATTTTTTATTACCTCTGTCTTTATTTCACCCTGTTTAGTGTTTGAAAAATTAAACTCTCAAATGAAACAACCTTCCTTGTAAAAGGGAAAATCCTCTTACATATACACAATTGGGGAAAATGAACTCCCAATATTCGGTTTGGAAAGAATCTTTGGGGCCACTAATTTCTCTTATTCCTTCAATTTCATGCTTTGTTGACCAAAATTTTAATTAATCTTTATTAAGGGGCTACCACTCTCTCATAATATCATGAAATCAAGGCCATGCATGTGAGTTCCATATTGCAAATAGTTACGATGCCCACATGAATATTCCTTGCTAGGTGTTTTGTCATCATAGTGCCACTTCTTCCTTTGGCTTATGGACCCTCATTTGCCTTTGAATATGGACTCTTTTGAACACATTCAAACTTTGATGATGGGGGATTACTTAAGGAATTGGGTTCAAATTTGAAATCGGGTCAAGGATATAGTTCTAATAGTGAAAAGGGGACTTGTTTGAGGAATTGAGCTTGTTCTTCAAATCAGTTGAGGCAATAGTTCAAGTAGTGGAATGGGGGTATGATTGGAGAACTTGGGACCTATCTTTGAAATCAACCAAGGTAGTGCTTCAAACTCATTACAAAGGGCCTACTTGAGAAATTGGGTTGATCTTTGAAATTATGCCAAGGTGATAGTGTGAACCATGATTTGGGGTCTTGATTGAGGAATTGAACCTAATCGTGAAATTGGCTAAGGAAGTAGTTCAAACGGTGATCAAGGGGCCCAGCTAAGGAAGTGGGCTTGATCTTGAAATCAATCAAGGAAATAGTTTGAGCAGTGGAAAGGGGGGATGCTTTCAGGACTTGAGTTGCATCTTTGAAATGAACCTAAGCAGTTTTTTGAACTAATTATAAAAGGTTTTCTTGGAGATTCCTTTCCAAGTGTCTTTTCCTCATAGTGGTACTTGTTTTTTCAAAGTATGGGCCTTCATTTGTCTTTGAATATGGATGCCTTCGAACATATTCAAACTTTGGTGAAGGGGGCTCATTTGAGGAATCATGATAAACTCTAAAATCAGGCCAAGGTGATAGTTTGACAAATGAGCAGGGGACCCAATTAAGGAATCATTCGTAATCTTGAAATCAACCATGACATCCACTTGAATAGTGAGAAGGAGGGGCGATTGAGGAATTGGGTTTGATCTTTAAATTAGCCAAGGAAACCACTGTAAGAAGTGAAGGAGGGTATGATTTGGAAATTGGGACTAATCTAGAAATTTGGCTCAATTTTTAAATTGATATGAAAGAAAATTTTAAGCAAGGAAGAAAAGGTGAAGGTTCTAGATACTTGTGAAGGGTTCCAATCGTTGAAAATTTAAGGGAAAGTTGGCTAGGTATGAAGGAACCCTTGACTATGTGAAATATATGAAGGAAATGCTTGGTTTCAAATGTAATTGGTCAAGTAAGTTCTTTGGTTTCAACAAGGTGATAACATCGACTCCTTATATGGGATGGATTATGCTTGCGAGGTGCCAAGATCTAGACTCTAGGGTGAGTAGATCAGTTCATTAATCCATTGGGACATGGATTCAAAATATTGTTTTTAGTCTTGGTAAAATACTAAACTTGAAAAATTAAACGGAAGGACATATAGAAGAAAGAAAAGTACATAATTGACAATTTGAAAGAAAGGGTTATGGGACAGGGTGGAAATTCTAGGGGCCAACTCACAGGCTTGCACTTAGGAATACATGAAGGACTTAGGTTCCTTCCATTGACAGGAAAATCAAGCCACTACCCCTCCACGTTACTTAAACAAAGAGAGTTGGGAATTTGGGCACATAATTCCTCTATGACTTATGGATCTATCCATAATCTATCAAATTTCCCATGCTTTCCATGGTATTCATGTATTTTATCTCATAGGAGAACCAAATATCCTTCAAAAAAACTATCGTACTTGGTATTTTTGTTGAATACCCTTTTCATCTTATCTTGATACTCTTTAATTATAACATACGCCTGGATTCTTTTATCTTGGAATTCAACCAGTTGATTTATGATTATCTTGACCTTATCAAGTTCAAATACTATATTATGTAGCAATATCATTATAGGAAGCTCAAGTTGAGAAGGTAGGACTACCTCCATGTCATATACCAAATGAAAAGGATATTTCCCCGTCACTTTGGTGTTGATCATGTCTACCCATAGGGAATATATGAGTTGGGAATCCCATGATATTTTTTTATATGTAAGGGTATTCTTGATGATATTCATGAGGTTCTTATTTTGAGACTCAACTTGCACATTTCTTTGAAGGTAGCTTCTAGATGAACTACCTAGGATGATGTTGTATTTATAGTAGAAAGATACCATCCTAATGAGGAAAATTCCTTGGAATTATGTGTAATTATTTTCTAGGGGTATTTGAACTTGGATAACATGCTTTCTTCAAGAAATATGATGACAACCTGGTAAGTGGCATGTCTTGTGGGGATGGCTTCTACCCATTTGGTAAAACAATAAGTAGTTGTGAGGATATGTTTATGTTGGCCACCAAATGGATGGTGTATTTCACCTATGAAAACAAGAGCCCATTGTTGGAAAGGAGCTTCTACTTGTATTGGTATTAAGGGAATGGTAGGGATTTTGTGTTTCCTAGAAAACATTTGACACTCATGGAAGACCTTAAAAAATTTATGGACATCATAGAATAGTGTGGGGAAAAAATATCGAAACCTTAGGATCCTGTGAGTTATAGATCTGATTGCAAAATGACCTCCACAGGTTCCTTGATGCATGCTTTTGATCGAAAAAATCTCCTCCCCTTCCAGAATACGTTTAACCCAAATCCCATTTGGGTTTTTCCAATGTAGGTGAGACCCAACAACATAGTAATTTGTATCTATAAGACTCAAAGACCTCCTCTGGGACTTGTCCATTCCTTGGGTACAAAGTCCAGTGTTTAGTAGATGTGTTATATCCTAGTACCATGGTGATTGGTGATAACAAGAATTAATATATCATTCCTCTTCTATTTCTTGGCCTCTTGTCTCGTCAAGTTCCACTATGTTTATGCTCACTGCTTGCATGTTAGTTTTATCCATAAGATTTTCCAACCCTTTACCTTTAATAAGCTTGGTGGGTTTGATCACCATGTCATATTCCTGGATTTTTGTGATCCACTCCCCCCTCTTACCACTTTATTTTGGCTAGTAGAGTATATACTTGTTTGAGATATGTGGGACATAGGAAACTATCTAGGACTACAATATGTATTCTCTAAAATATTTTAGGTATTTTACCAAAACATCCAGCTACTTTTCCATGATGTGATACTTCAACTCTACATATCTAAGGGATTTGATGAAAAATGAATTGGGTTTCTCATGTCCCTCATCATTCTTCTATAGGAATACTACAATGATGATGTGCTCAAAGGAAAAGGGAAAAATCATGAAGTCCTTCTAGTAGTTATGGTTTATTAACATAGGGGTTTCTCCCAAGGATATCTCTATTTCTAAGAAGGATTCTTTAGTTGTATCCTCCCATCTAATCTACTTGTATTTATTTAGCATTCCATACATTTCCTAAGTGATTTCAACAAAGTTGGGTATGCATATTTAGAAAAAAAAGATCTTCCAAAAAAATGATTCGAGATCCCTATTGTGTCTAGGAAAGGAGTTGGTATTTATTATTGATGTTGTTGGATCATGTTGTCGTTGATGCCACATGTTTGATTGATTGATGTCAAGTGATTGATTGATGTCAAGAAATTGATTGTTTCCAAAGGATTGATTGATGTCAAAGGAACAATGTCTTGTCATAGCATACTAATGTAATATGTATTTTCCTTGATGAGAATGAATAGAGGTCATGTGGAATCATAATCATATGATGTCATGCATAGATGAATATGGATCAATGAGTTGTCATTGATATGTGATGCATAGATGAATATGGATCGATGTGGTTTCTTTTATATATGATGCATAGTTGGCTTGATGTAAATATAACTCATCATTATCTTATCATGGTTGATGAGGCGTACAAATGGATGAACTCCAAAGTGGTACCCTTAGGGTGAAAGCCCTCATGGGAAGACGCTTTGCAGTTGAATTATCCCAGAAGTGTGGTTAGATAACCCATGCTTATATGTGGAATAATGAGATTAAGATCATTGAATTTGTTAGTGAAACTATCCTAGATGGATAGTGATTGTCATGCCATTTTCGGTGGTATGCGAAATGTCACATAACTCCTCATGGTTTGAGAGTTATGGCCCTACGAAGTTGGAGGACCCTCATATGTTGGATTGAAGCCCCAAAAGGTCAAAGAAGTAAAAGATCTTGCAAAGAAGAAATCATTATTTAAATGATAAAGTGAAGTGACAAACTCAAGAAGGATTATTTAAATAATAATGCAAAGTGACAAATTCAAGGAGGATTATTTAAATGATAAAGTGAAGTGACAAAGTCAAGGAGGATTATTTAAATAATAAAGTAATGGATAAATTTCTAATTATGGGAAGTGGTTAAAAGTGGGTTAACCCTAAAATGAGGAAAATGGGTTAAGTGACCTAGAATATTCTTCTAAGGAAGTTACTTGAAGTTACTTGAAGATCTTTTGTGCAATTCATCTCTTGAGCATATCTTGAAGATATATTATGATAGAGAGATTGAGTGGAGGATCTCATGGGCACATCAAATTTTCCGTAAGTATGAGGTCTTGACGACGAAAGTTTTGGAAGTTCAGAAACCCTATTTTCTGATTCGTACACGGGATGACTGTGTAGAGGGTGCGTACATACTGAGGCATACATGGGATAGAAGTGTATAGGTTGCGTACATGTTGGAAAAGCCATGAAACTTGAGAATATAAAGATGCAGAGGTTCTATATTCTGAGATCAAGCTCCCAGGAAGGTCTTTAGTGCTTAGATACATCAGATCTATCCATTGGTTCAAAAGGTATGGTCTCATAGTTGTCATGATGGATACTCTTACTTGTTGTGTGGTGAATGCTTAAGGAATTCTTGGTATGGTTGTTGGGATTTGGTTTGTGTTGGTTGATGGAGTGAGCAACACTCTGATGATTCAGTATTGATATGATTGCTATAGTATATTGGTTGCTTATACATGATTGAGTTTCATTCATATTGTATGGTTGAGGAGCATGAGTAAGTTGTTGGAGAGATTGGATGTGTTGTGATTAGTTATGGGTCAGATTGGACAGTGAAAGACATAAGAGAATGTGATTGAAGGTTGCAGAGGATTTGAGTTCATCTTGAAGAGAAAACCCTAAGTACTCAGATGTGATACGCGAGTTGTACTACTAGTAAGGTGCGTGCATACCCGTGTTGCACTACAGATAGGTTGTGTACCTATTGACATATTGATATCTATTGAGGATTTTTTCCTCATCTTAGTTGGTGCTGAGGGTGTAAGATGAGTCTTGCATTATAAATCTCGTGCTCTTGTAGAGTTGTACTCTATTCAATTTTTGTTGATAACCCAAGGATTGTAGTCTGTAATAAAAAGAAAATTGTACATACATCTTGTGTTCTGTGTGTTCCTTGTGGTGATGATTTGTTGATGATATATTGTTGATATATGTTCACATTCAACTGATTATAAATGACAAAAATAAGTAATGAGTAAATGGTGATTGCTAACTAATGAGTTTTGTGAAAGGGAAGTTTTTAAAAAGATCCCTACACTGTTCACCCTCCCCTCTCAGTGTAGTCGGTGTGTCCAACAATTGGTATCAGAGCATGCCTTCACTATAAGCCTTAACAATCTTGGAGGAGATCTATGGACACACAAATGGATGATGAAGTTCCAATCCTTGATGAGGAAAACTATTCTACTTGGAGAATAGAGATGAGAGTGCATTTGAAGGAAATGAGAGCGGGTATTTGGAAGGCAACCATTGGTGGATCAGTTTCGTTGAAGAACAAGTCAAAATTTTCATCTCAAAGGGAAGGAAGGAAGAATGACGCATTGGCTCTCAATACCATTCTTAGTGGACTCTCAAGCTCTATCAAAGAAAGCATGGGACAATGCACTTTCACTAAGGATCTATGGCTAAAGCTAGAGGAGACATACCAAAGCAGGAAGGAAAATATTGAATACAACTCCATCAAGACCAATAAAGGTAAATAATCTCCAAAAACTCTTGGTTGCATTATTTCTAAATATGATGATGTTGGCAAAAAGGAAGATCTTGAAGACATTTCAAGTGAAGGTAAAGAATCTCCACAAACCCTTGATTGCAATAATTCAAAATGTGATGATGTTGAATATTTCTCTACAAGCGAAGAAGAAAATCTAGAAATAGTTTGTATAGAATCAATTGATTGTTATCCCATGGAAGAAGTAGAAGAAAAACTATCGAAGCTTAAAGAGAAAGTTGAAAGGGGTCTATATGAATACAACAATGACCATTATTATATAGACTATAGCTATATTTTGGACAACACTAAATTTGTTCTTAAGAAGAGTCAAAGGCACATCTTGAAGTTAAAGGAAATGCTCAAAGAACAAGAAGAGAGTAATAAGACTCAATTAGAAGAAAAGGAAGAAGAGATAACAAGACTAAAGAATGAAAAAGAAGATAAGAAGGTAGATGATGAGATTAACAAAGGTCTTGAAATTATTGTCCATCTCAAGACCCAAATTGAAGAAGCCAAAAGGGTAGAGGAACTATTGAAGTATCAAGTAAATGAAAAGGAAGAGTCATGTCATAAGTTAGAAGCTGAAGTTGTTGATCTTAGAAATAAAGTAGAGAAGTCAAACAAATTCTTGAATAGCTCACAAATCTTGAATGAGATCTTGGAAATTCAAATATCACCAAATGATAAATCAAGTCTTGGATACAAGAGAGAAGCTACAGATGCTGAAGCAAGCACCTCAAAGAAGCATGAGTTGAGTCCCTCACTCTCAAAGTATGAAGCTAATGTTGCAAGTCAACCACCTACACAAGGGAAGGAAATTTTCAAAAGAACAAAGCAAGGAAGACATCAAGAATCCATCCTTACACCTCAAAGAAGATGGACACCAAAGCAAAGGTATGAAAGTGTTTTTCGTGGTCAATGTCATTCATGTAATGAATATGGCCACAAAGCTCTAGAATGAAGATCTTATGCAAGGAGAGATAATGGAAGAATTCATAACACCATAAGGTGTTGGAGATGTGATCAAGTAGGACACATTTCTTCTCACTTTCATAGCATGAGATGCTACAACTGTAGTGGATTTGGCCACAAATCCTAGGATTGCTGGAACACAAGAAGAAATTCCATGATGAGGACCTCATATAGCATTGATAGAAGAAGGAATGAAGTAAGGAAGGGAGACATATTTGAAGAAATGGAAGCTCAGAGATCAAGTTCTGAGAAGCGGGCACACCTTCAGAAGTGGGTGAAGAAGACTGAACAACCAACGTAGAATGGAATCCTTGAGGGAAGCTCAAGGGTGTCATATACTAAAGCATATGTGGGTGACAATGCTAACAATCACGTACATACACAGGCTGACCTAGAATAGGTTGCGTACATACGCGAGCTGTCTGTGCAACAGGTTGCATATATGTGGTAAATCCTTGGAAAAAAGGCTATGCACATGGGTTACATCTTGATATGATGGTATAACTCTATGATGTAGGGTCTGACATAGTTTTTTGCAGGTTTGACATTGTTTGCTATAGGTTTTCATGATTACATATTGGATTATGTATGGTGATGATATATAATGAAAGGCTATCTTGGATGCATGGCACTAACCCATGAGTATGGATTGAGACATTTTCTGTTGAAGAACAATGTTGGTTATGACAGTGAATTTATGGAATTTTTGTTATGAGATATATCATGATGATGATAGCTAGAAATGTCATTGATCTATTGAGTCACACTTCCAGTACATGTTGATCGCTTAAGTATTTGTTGTAGTGAATGGAGGATCGAGGTTGATCTATTGGGGTACATGGCTAGTACATATTTTGAGTTTCATTGATATATTTTATGATGTATTATTGGAATCTTACTTGTTGGACATCTTGATGCATGCATTTGGCATATAATTGGACTACATATTGGGACATGTACTAGTTGGTGAGTTGATAAGGTAATCATGTTGAGTCATAGCTTATGCATGATTGGTACACTACTAGTACACTTGGTAGAGGCACCTACTAGCAATTTGATTGGCACATGTTTTATGGTGGATTTGGCATACATGTATGAGGATTCATCTTGTTGTGGTATTGGTGCATGGTTGATGTACTTTCTTGGTACAAGTGGTGACACATGTTTATGTGCATGTTTGGTACACTCATAGATGGTATATGTTTGGATGATAGTACTTGGATAAAAGTACACCATTGGTATTACTTGATTAGCATATATTTTGGTACATGACATATGAGATGATATAGTTGAGACACTTGATTGATTGAGATACATGGTTGTGATACTTGGTTCATGGTGGAGACATATTATGAGTGATATGACACATGTTTGCATGTTGGTATATGAACATGGTTGGCATATTGGTAGATGCACATGGTTGGAATATCGGTAGATGCACATGATTGGCATGTTGGTAGAGGCATATGGTTGATACACTCCATTGATGATGTCTTATGGCATATTCTATGGTATTTATGTACATGGGTGTTGTGTATGGTGGGAACACAATTTGGTACATGATGTACTTGGTTGATGTTTTATTCATGATTCTCTAATTCATTGTTGACATATCTTTTTCTTTTTTTTCATGGTATGGCACGAGTTTTTATGCATGGACAGGTCCAAGGATTATCATAGAAAGAGTGGTTGATCTATGATCCATTTGAGCAGTAGCATTTGTAGCAGAAGAATGTTGTTCATACTATAGAGAATATAGGGGGAGACATACCCATATGGGGAGTCATTCTTCTTCCCATGACTCTAGGAGGAAAGATCCCTATACTTGAAAAACGAGCACAGAGGCATAATTCCAGAAGGAGCGATGGTCACAGGGGGAGTATGAGCGATGTATCTTCAACATTACATCAGAGTGATATCCCTTGCTCAAAAGGGGAGAGATTATTCAAAGGAAGATCAAAGGCATTCAGATAGAGGGAGCAACCCCAAGGAGAGTTCAATAAGGGAGAGAAGCCCGAAGAGGAGAATGACCCTTTTCCATTGATGTCAAAGGGGGAGAGACAATCACATTGATGTGATTGATAACTATTGATGTAGATAAATGCCTTGGCTACATGTTGACATCAATGATTGGTGTTGACATCAATGTTGGTATTTCCATCAATGCCAAAGGGGGAGATTGTTGGATCATGTTGTCATTGATGCCAAAGATTTGATTGGTTGATTTCAAATGATTGATGTCAAGTGATTGATTGATGTCAAGGAATTGATTGATGCCAAAGGATTGATTGATTGCTTGATATTAAAGGAAAAATGTCTTGTCATAGTATAGTAATGTAATGTGTGTTGTCCTTGATGAGAATGGATAGAGTTCAAGTGGAATAATAGTCATATGATGTCATGCATAGATGAATATGGATCAATGAGTTTTCATTTATATGTGATGCAAAGATGAAGATGGATCGATGTGGTTTCTTTGATATATGATGCATAGTTGGTTTGATGTAAATATGACTCATCATTGTCTTATCATGGTTGATGAGGAGTACAAATGGATGAACTCCAAAGTGGTATCCTTATGGTGAAAGCCCTCATGGGAAGACTCTTTGTGGTTGAGTTATCCTAGAAGTATGGTTAGAGAACCCATGCTTATATTTGGAATAATGAGATGAAGATCAGTGAATTTGTTAGTGAAACTATCCTATATGGATAGTGTTTGTTATACCATTTCCAGTGGTATGTGGAATGTCACATAACTCCTCATGGTTTGAGAGTTGTGGCCCTATGAAGTTGGAGGACCCTCATATGATGGATTGAAGCCCCAAAAAGGTCAAAAAAGTCAAAGAGAATGCAAATAAGAAATCATTATTTAGATGATAAAGTGAAGTGAAAAACTCAAGAAGGATTATTTAAATAATAAAGTAAAGTGACAAATTCAAGGAGGATTATTTAAATGATAAAGTGAAGTGACAAAGTCAAGGAGGATTATTTAAATAATAAATTAATGAAGAACTTTCTAATTATGGGAAGTGGTTAAAAGTGGGTTAACCCTAAAATGAGGAAAATGGGTTAAGTGACGTAGAAGATGATTCTAAGGAAACTACTTGGAGAGTATAAATAACAGGCAAGGGTCTCTTGTGCAATTCATCTCTTGAGAATATCTTGAAGATCTATTCTGAGAGAGAGATTGAGTGGAGGATCTCATGGACGTATCAAAGTTTTCGTAAGTCTGAGGTCTTGAAGGAGAAAGTTTTGGAAGTTCAAAAACCCTATTTTCTTAGTCGTACGCGGGATGACTGTGTATATGGTGTGTACATATTGAGGTGTACATGGGTTGGAAGTGTATAGGGTGCGTACATGTTGGAAAATCCATGAAACTTGAGAAGATAAAGATGCATAGGTTCTAGATTCTGAGATCAAGCTCCGATGAAGGTCTATAGTGCTTAGATACATCATATCTATCCATTGGTTCAAAAGGTATGGTCACATTGTTGTCTTGATGGATACTCTTTCTTGTTGTGTGGTGAATGCTTAATGCATTCTTGGTATGGATTTTGTGATTTGGTTTGTGTTTTTTGATGGAGTGAGAAACACTCTAATGATTCAGTATGGATATGATTTCTATAATATATTGATTTCTTATACATGATTGAGTTGCATTCATATTGTATGGTTGAGGAGCATCAGTAATTTGTTGGAGAGCTTGGATGTGTTGTGATTGGTTATGGGTCATATTGGACAGTGAAAGGCATAAGAGAATGTGCCTGAAGGTTTCAGAGGATCTTAGTTCATCTTGAAGAGAAAACCCTAAGTACTCAGATGTGATACGCATGTTGTAGTACAGACTGGTTGCGTACATACATGATTTTTACTACTGGTAGGGCACGCACATACATGTGTTTCACTACTGACAGATCACATACCTATTAACAGATTGATATCTATTGAGGATTTTTACCTCATCTCAGTTGGTGCTGAGGGTGTAAGCCGAGTCTTGCATTATATAGTTGGTTCTCTTGTAGAATTATACTCTATTCAGTTGTTTTTGATAACCCAAGGATTGTAGTCCGTAATAAAAATAAAATTGTACATACATCTTGTGTTCCTTGTGGTGATGATTTGTTGATGATATATTGTTGATATATGTTGCTGATATATGTTCACATTCAACTAATTATAAATGACAACAATAAGTAATGAGTAAATGGTGATTGCTAACTAATGAGTTTTGTGAAAGGGAAGTTTTTAAAAATATCCCTACACTATTGACCCCCCCCTCTCAGTGTAATCGAAGTGTCCAACATAGGTTTGGGAAACATCAGAAAGACATTCTACTAGATTAATAATTAATAATATGATTATTAATTATTAAACAATATTATTAATGTAATAATATATTTATGTAAGGCATAAATATATATCATAAATAATTATTTATGATGAGTGTTCCTTATATATTTATTATCCAAGGGATGCATCCTTTCATGGATGATCACCATATGTTTTATATATATGGAACAATCATCATTGTAACAATGCATTCATATACAATATCATCTCTTATGAAAATTCAACATGGTATTAGAGAAGGACTTGTTGGACAACTGAGAGGGGGGGTGAATCAGTTGTCAATGTCCTTAAACAATTATATCCATTTTTAAACTCATTACAGAACTCTCAATGATGATCACAATAAATAAGAAGTAGAGTATTCAACATCAATAACACACATGTATAATACAGAGACAAATATTCCTGAGGAAACCCATAAAGGATGAAAACCTCTTCTTCTTTATATGATAATTATTTTCTGTATATTATCATTCTTATGAGCACCAACTCATAATGAGGCTACCACCTCTATTTTGCAAGCTACTACTTGTTGAGAGAACCAACTCTCTGGTTTCTCTAGCACCCACTAGAAAGAAGTACTAACTCCCTAAATGTTCCAGAACCAACTTCCAGTCATACAGGCACCGACCTGTATATTAGAGAACCAATGTTATCCCTTGCACCACCCTGCCACCCTGGTTTCTCTGGTTGCAACCAGATGGAAGATATAACTCACTGTGTTCAAGCACCTACTTGAAATTCTGAGGACAACAATCCTCCCTAGCACCTCCCAACCACCCTGAAATATAAAAATTTTCTTTCTGTGAATTTATTACAGTGATTCAATAGTTATCATTGGCTTACCGGGCTTATCATTGTTCTTCTATGCTACTCTTCTCTGTCTGCAGAAGTATCTTCCTGCTTGCATCCTCTTCAGCTTTCTGATCTTCTCCTCTGTCTCAGCATGCACACCTCAACTTTCTCTTCTTCTCACAGATATGCATCTCTGTTCTTTTCTTCTTCAGTGATTCATCTCTTGCACATCATGCTTCTACACGCATGCATCACTCACAAAAATCACAACAAGATCTCTTCTATGTTCTGCATTTTTATATTCTCTGTGCATCTTGTGCATGCTACATGTGCTATCCCACTGCATACACTTTACTGCGTTCATCATCACTGGCCCTTCTCCTGAGATCCTTTGGCTTTGTTGACTGTAACAGTCTTCGACCCACTTCCATTTGTCAGTCAAATCTATGATGAGTCTACACTCCACTATAAGTTTCTTCGTCTTCTCTGTCGATCACCCTGAAGACTCTTTGAATTATCTGGCAGATGCAATCACTTCCTTCTGGCAGTTACTGAGAGAATCTCTGTGCGTTGATGCATTTCTCACCTTTTGTATTATTGAATATTTTTTTATAGTGGGAGTTTATCCTTTTTGGCTAATCCCTTTCCTTTAACATGTGGCCTCAGGCGATAACCAAATGCCTATTCAGAAAGAGTTTCATGATTTGATGATCTGGGATATACAACTGCGAGTTTCCTCACTCCACTCGTGAAAACTCCGAAATGGATCCTAGCTTTTCTAGCTCCTTCCCCTCACTTCCGCTAATAGGACCACTGGCTATGACCACAGCCCCATTCGAAAGTGCATTTCATGATTTCTCACTTTGGGGATTCTCCCGTGAGTCCCTTGACTCCTCCAACTCCTAGTACTTGAAATGGAGCCTAGCTATGCTAGCTCCTTCCACTCACGCGACCACCGACGGTGACCACAGCCTAATTCGAAAATGCATTTCGCAATTTCATGTTTCAGGGATTCTCCCATGAGTCTCCTTGACTCCTTCCTCTGGAATTCCCGATATCTGAAATGGAGCCTAGATTCTTGCACACTCCTACCTTCACGTGACCATCGGTGGTGACCACAGCCTAATTTGAAAATGCATTTCACAATTTCTCATTTCGGGGATTATGTGATGTGTCGTCTCGACTCTCCATGTTGCGAACTCCGAAACGAAGCTTGGATTCACTAGCTCTCCTCTCCAACTCTCGATGATGTGACCACAAGATATGACCACTCACTAATCATTTGAGCGCCTCACTCTCTGGATCAACAGTCCACGATCCATGGTGATCGAGCGACTATCCTCCGCCCCAGAACTTCAACTTTCGAGACTTTGGGGAAGTGTTGATGCTCAAACTCCTGAAACTAAACTCCCAGAGTGACATCACTCTTATGTCACTCGATGACATGTCAAGAGCCAAGTGGCTACCACGTGTCACTTCTTGGATCAACGGTCCATATTTTTCCTCGATCCAACGACTGAGATTATATCCTCATTTCACGTTTTACGAGTTCGAGAGGTTAGAGAACCTCCTTCCTTTGACCTTTCAGTCAGCGAAATGATGATCTTTAGCCACGTGTCCTTCTTGTATTGATGGTCCAGATTTTTCCTCGATCCAACAACTGATATTATATCGTCATTTTGTGTTTCGTGAGTTGGAAGGATAGAGCACCTCGTGCCTTTGACCTTTCAATCAGTGAAATGAAAATCACTTACCATGTGTCCTCTGGCTTCAATGGCCAGGATCATTTCGCGATCTCGCATATCGCGAGTTCGAGGGGTTGGAGAACCTCCTTCCTTTGACTTTACAATCAATGAAATGTTGATCTGTGACCACGTGTTTTGCCCAAAGATGGACAGTCCTCCTGCTTTTGGGATTTTGTAAGCCCGCTTCTCCTTTCACTTTAAAGAACGTGTAGGTTCTCCTAGATCTAACGATGGTCGGACCCCGCACTCGGATCTAACGCCTGAGATCTATCCTCCATCTGTGCGCTCCTTCTGTCTGGACTTACAATGTCTTCCGAGCTTGTTTTCCATCATTGTTCTTTCCATCGCTATTCTTTCCATCAATTACAAGCTCACTCCCAACTGTAAACCTACCAACAATCTCCCCCTTTAGCATTTATGGCAACCTTGAATGGCTACGCTTGATCAGAATCGGGACCAGGGGTCAAATTTTACCTCAAAAATGAAAGTTCTCAGAATTGCCTCAAAACAAATGGGTTTGTAGCCCTCGTCGTCACGAACCCAACGCAATTCGTTTCGTCTCAAACGGACGTCGGGAGCGAAAGTTATCGCGATCTGTTCGAATCGCCAAACAGGAAAAAAAGTGCTGACAGGGCAGGCCGTACTGCCACGTGGTAGAGGCCGTACTTCTGACTGGACATCCGTACGGTGACTTGGCAGGCAGGTGACGTGGCAATTTTCTGATTGGTTGGCAGTTGGACGAAGTGTATGGTGACACGTGGCGTATTATTGGCAAATTGAAAGGTGCCACGTGGCCCA